>BSQZ01000071.1:452500-497500 GCA_033239005.1 Lamellibrachia satsuma | reverse complement strand
ACGCCCGTCGAATTAAGGCAGACGGTAATTAGCAGGGCGCGTCACAGACAGTTACCTCTGAGCGCGAGACACTTTGTGTTTCTACTGACAACGCGCACGCTCCGTTGGCGTCGCTGGCAACCGACCGTAGGAACGGCGCATCTTGGGTGCCGCGTCTTTATCAGAGCCGGTCGCGATCGCTTGTTGCGGTTCCGTATCGGATTCCGTTGTGACTTTCCAACGAACTGGACATTCCGTAGATCGTCTCTACATTTGTAGTTGCTGCTTTGCTTTTTACTGGCACCGTTGAAGACAACTCATCGTGCAGGGACATATTTATATTGCGAATGCTGATTTGCTTTTTACTGGCACTGTTGAAGACAACACATCGTGCAGGGACACATTTATATTGCGAATGCCGCGTGGCGATAGTGTGATTAGAAGACCAATTCGTCCGGGGTGCCACAGGTCGGAGCCAGTCTGCCATCGACGTACGTCGTGATTGAGTCACCGGAACGCAATAGGGCCGAGAAACAAAATCGACACCGACCGAAAAAAAAGACGCTGCGATTCTGTCGTTGACAAATACGTCGGCCCTCGACGGACTAAACAAATGGCCGTGGACGCGGAAAAGGAAAGCGGAGAAGGAGACAGAGATGTTTGCGTGACATCGGCCGAAGGATCGAGTGACGACGACAGCAATAGCGCGAGCGACGCCGATGGAGGTCCGAATCGGGACGGCGTCGTCCACCAAGCGGGTGGCGGCGGCGGCGGCGGCGGCGGCGGCGGCGGCGGTGACGGACAGCCGCCCAGTGTGCACACCACGAACTTCTCCATCAACGAAATTCTGAAACCAAACTTTGGCGCCAGCAAACGAAAACGGACTTACGACGTCGTCGTCGGGTTTAGCCTGTTCGCGTCCTCGGCGGCCAGCGGGGAACTGAAGACGAGGGCGATAGAGGCTCCTCGGTGTGGTCAAACGGACACCAGCAGTTCGGACGATCAGGAGGCGAAGCGTGCCTTCTATAGCTTGCAAAGCGGCAAGATAAATGCCGAATTGCCGTGGCCCGCCTGGGTATACTGTACGAGGTATTCAGACCGTCCATCTGCCGGTAAGTGCATTTGATTTTATGAAGTGTATACTGTATTTTTATGACGAATGATGAACTGGTGTAAATTCATTTTACCAATCCATTGTGGGCGAGTGCGTGCCCGAGCGTGCGTATATACAGCATGTTACGGAACATAGCATACATTTTTTAATTTGTTTAAGCAGACGTAGGCATATTAGTTAATTTGTGGAAAATCGCACTATATAGAGGAAGTTACTGGGTGACATATAATTGTGCGTGTGCCCTGACAGTTCATAACTATGAACAGGCGAATGACAATCTTTCATTTTTAACAACAAACGCATCACCTGTAAAACACGTTATCCTTTTGTGACATCTCTATATGTAAACTATAATTATATGTAAACTTCCGATTGTTGCCCTGACATTGAGTGACCTGGGAGATTGTCTCCTTCCTGCATCTACCGCTAGGGTTGATTTCGTTTGATACGAAACTAAGTACCGACATAACGGAAAATAGTCAAATGCACACGGTTTACACGAGGCACTGTTTCAGTAGATGTTAAATGTGCTTAGAGTCTGCTACGTATATTTCTAAATGCTACTACTTTTCTTTCGAGATAGATATGTTAAATACGGATTTTAGATGAAAATAAATCGTTAATCTGTATGTTTCGCTGGCGTCTCGGCACCGCATTTCTGGTATCGTCATGCAGTTTAAATATAATATTGTACAGCAGGAAACACATAGGACTTCTTCTGCTCTGAAATAAAAAGCGAAAGTACGTTTCTCTTCCGCTGTTTGCTGTAAAATTACGCATACGTGCTCGCTACCACGCCCCATTCACACTTCGGTATGGCCATTACACAGCATTATTGAACGAACTTAAATGCGTGACGTTTTCACAAAACAGTCGTCCCATCATGCACTGCAGGACCGCGTTCGCGGAAGTCTAAAAAGTCTGCGTCGAGGAAACCGGAAGAGAAGCGCCCTCGCACGGCATTCTCGGCGGATCAGCTCAATCGTCTCCGATCTGAGTTCGACACGGATAAATACCTGACGGAGGAGCGCCGTCTACGGCTTGCACGCGAACTACAACTAAATGACGCGCAGATTAAGATATGGTTTCAGGTATGTCTCGCAGCAACCGTCATTTTATGAAACATGTATATTTATTCTTTTATAAAACAAAATCTTTTTGGTCATACAATCTTATCTAACGTCTTGACCGCCCAAATGTTTAACGTACCATATATGGTTCGATAAAACACATTTGGACGCTGCAGATATTAGAATAGACGTATTCCATACTTTGTAACATGATTTTCGAATTTCGTACTTTGTAACATGATTTTCGAATTTTTTACTTTGTAACATGATTTTCGAATTTCGTATTTTATAACATGATTTTAGAATTTCGTACTTTGTAACATGATTTTAGAATTTCGTATTTTGTAACATGATTTTAGAATTTCATACTTTGTAACATGATTTTACGATAAAAACCACTAGGCTATGGACCTTTAAATGGTAGGCGTTTTTCACGCCCGTATTCGCCTCCATCAAATGTAAACAATGCAAGTTTTTGTTTGCTACGTTTCACGAGGTTTTGTCGAGACGAGTAAGATGATGCGGTCGACTAGACCGAAAAGGTTGAAACGGTTTTTAATTGCATGCATTCGTTACCACAATTGCCGTAATCAACCATGTTGAAAAGTGAAAAGGAAAGTACGGCACGTAACTCAATTTCGCACGATAATGTGGCTAAGGTATTTTAGAATAATAATTAATAAAAAAAGCATAGTAATCGACACTTTTATATTATTATTATTGTTTCGTTATTTTCTCGTTTTGAATGAACAATCACAGTTTGGGTCGCTGAAAAAGCTCGGTAATGCAGCAGCAGCAGCAGCAGCAGCAGTAGCGGCAGCGGCAGCGGCAGCGGCAGCGGCAGCGGCAGCGGCAGCAGCAGCAGCAGCAACAGCAGTAGTTGGTGTGTAGCTTTATGTTCTGACTTGTAGAACAAGCGCGCCAAGCTGAAGAAAGCAAGCGGAGTGCGTCACCCGTTGGCTGAGCACCTTTTGGCCCAGGGTCTGTACAACCACCGGGCGTCCACACACCCGCCGGCGGAGGATCATTGAACTGTCGATACACCCGTCGGCGGAGGATCATTGAACCGTCGATACACCCGTCGGCGGAGGATCATTGAACCGTCGATACACCCGTCGGCGGAGGATCATTGAACCGTCCACACACCCGCCGGCAGAGGATCATTGAACTCTCGATACACCCGTCGGCGGAGGATCATTGAACCGTCGATATACCCGTCGGCGGAGGATCACTGAACCGTCGATACACCCGCCGGCGGAGGATCATTGAACTGTCGATTCACCCGTCGGCGGAGGATCATTGAACCGTCGATACACCCGTCGGCGAAGGATCATTGAACCGTCGATACACCGTCGGAGGAGGATCATTGAACCGTCGATACACCCGTCGGCGGAGGATCATTGAACCGTCGATAAACCGGAGGAGGAGGATCATTGAACCGTCGATACACCCGTCGACGGAGGATCATTGAACCGTCGATACACCCGTCGGCGGAAGATCATTGAACCGTCGATACACCCGTCGACGGAGGATCATAGAACCGTCGATACACCCGTCGACGGAGGATCATTGAACAGTCGATACACCTGTCGGCGGAGGATCACTGAACCGTCGATATACCCGTCGAGGAGGATCATTGAACCGTCGATACACCTTCGGAGGAGGATCATTGAACCGTCGATACACCCGTCGGCGGAGGATCATTGAACCGTCGATACACCGGAGGAGGAGGATCATTGAACCGTCGATACACCCGTCGACGGAGGATCATTGAACCGTCGATACACCCGTCGGCGGAAGATCATTGAACCGTCGATACACCCGTCGACGGAGGATCATTGAACTGTCGACACACTCATTGATTGGGGATAATTGATCTGTCTTCATAGGTGTCGACGAAGGATCAATGATCTGGATCATATGGATCATTGATTTGTCGACACAGCCGTCGACGGAGGATAAACTGTCGACAGAGTTAGGCGCAGTAAACGTTATTAAGTTATTGGTTGTGTATCGTTAACTACATTTATCAATAATAATAATAATAATGCACAGCGTGTGACTGTTGGACAACAACCTTGTCAACATACCACATCATATGGCTATTGGACAATAACCTTGTCAACATCTCATAGCGTATGGTTGTTGGACCACAACCTTGTCAATATACCACAACGTGTGGCTGTTAGAAAACAAACTTGTCGACATACCACAGCGTGTGGCTGTTGGAAAGCAAACTTGTCGACATACCATAACACAACATTCGCAAAAGTCATGAGAACACTTCAGTTGGGTCCCCGAACATTGTCTCACACATAAACATCTCGATCTGCATGTGAGTGTTTACTGGAACGCAGGTAACTGACTGCGTCTATAGCGCAAGTTGACTGACAAGTAACGAAAATTAGAGCGGACAAGAACACTAAAAGTGCATTTTGGAACAATTCCGTTAACGACGTCGATTCCACGATCTCTGTATAGTTGTTGAGTGTATGATCTGTGTATGTTCTGTGTATGTTCTGTGTATGTTCTGTGTATGCCAAGCTTTGGTAGTGACGTGGGCTTTTTCTGTCGAAGAAGAATCCCATTGTTGTTAGTTAATTTAAATTTTACATCGTCGTTTGCCTTGTGATGTATGAACTATTATAATCGGTTAGTCTTATTAGGCAAAGTTAGTCCAACTAAGGCTGCGGTATCGAATGCATATTAAATTATGACAAATGTTGTTGGTATGTCTACATGGTTAAATACTGAGGATCCGTTAAACACCCATAAACGAATCAAAATCAGGGAAAATGTCCCACAAGTGAATACGTGAGCTGAACGTGTTACTATTGCCGCTAATTCTGCGCGAAATTGCGTCATTCCTGATGTAAGGTAAATATACGTTTTTGCATAACGCAGTATTAATTCCGCATAGGACCGCTCAAAAATCTGGCAGACCTGCTCATTCCAACACCAGCTCGACGTCTGCAGGGAGCATTCAGCCTCGCTGCAATTACTGCTCGAAGACTTCGCCACATACAGCTGAGTGAACTAAGGCAACACGGACTGCTGCCCAAGCTTCGATTCGGCAGCAAGATTCGAACTACGATTCTCTCGACTGAGAGTCTGATGTTCTGACCGCGGCGCCACCCACTGAAACCAATGCAGAAGATACATACGCTAGTGTAAATAATGTAGTTTAGAAAATGTACGAATGTGCTCTTACAAAAGTGTCTAACATTACCACCAGATCAACCAAGAAAGTGCACTATATGTTCCATGCTCATAAAATTATTGGTTAATATGTAATTCGAGCGAACGGCCACCTCTAGACCGGCCCGTCAGTGCTGTCAGTGGCAATAAGACACTAGTAAACAATCTTGTAGTTACAGCCACACAGCATAAATCTTCCTCATTTTTTCAAAGCCGGCGTAGTCAGTTAATTTGTGGAAACTCCGTATGGCAACTGAAGCGCGGTTCGTGCGTTGTCCTCGAGGTATTCCAACAGTATGCCAACAACAGTAAACTGGCAGGGATAAGTTTTCATACACTAAGTAGAATAGTGGATATTGTGCACAACAATATGGACAAATGTTTCATCTATGTTAGAAGTTAGTAACACGCATCTCACGACTGAACGCAAATGATTCAAAAAATTATTTGCGACTAACGAACTGTGGCACTGACGTTTCGCAAAGAGGAAGCCAAAATCGATATTT
This sequence comes from Lamellibrachia satsuma, assembly GCA_033239005.1. Lineage (NCBI taxonomy): Eukaryota > Metazoa > Annelida > Polychaeta > Sabellida > Siboglinidae > Lamellibrachia > Lamellibrachia satsuma. The sequence continues at coordinate 491,633 of BSQZ01000071.1, read as the reverse complement.
GAATAATAATTATGTAATGCAATACGGTACGCATGCAACGTCTCGATGTGACAGCATTATAGACATGGGCGTCCGGAGGGGGGTCAAGGGGCACATATGCCCCCCAGGATCTGGATGTTTGTAAAATTAAGGTATTTTCTGGCAAGTAGATTGTTTACTATTTATGCTAAGTAGATCATCTAGTATATTTGTTAATTAATTACTCACAATTGTATCGTTATTGTTCATTGAAAGTAGGCAATTTGGTATAAGTGTAAAGATTTCTGGTCGAAATCAGACAGCAAAATTGTTTGCCCCACTCTGGAAAAACACCCTTCGGACGTCGCTGATTATAGGAGATGATTATCCATCATTAACCGTCACATATTATTAGTGCTCGGTATTACGTAGTTTAACGCAGACGATTTTATATTACTATACAGCTGTTATACACTTGCGGTCCATTAATTGGACCATAGGACAGTTATTTAAAGGGCATGTAAATTGTATTTTTCATGGGAAAACTATATATATATATATATATATATATATATATATATATATATATATATATATATATATATATATATATATATATATATATATATATATATATATATATATATATATATATATATATATATATATATATATATATATATATATATATATATATATATATATATATATATATATATATATATATATATATAGTTTTCCGCGAAAAATACAATTTGTGTGTGTGTGCGTGCGTGCGTGCGTGCGTGCGTGCGTGCGGGCGTGCGGGCGTGTGTGGTTATCTAATATGCAACGTTGTGGGACGATTCTCAAGAGTACGCGAGTTTTCTCGCGAAAAAATAAAAATTTCATGCCCTTTAAATAACTGTCCCATGGTCCAATTAATGGACCGGAAGTGTATAACAGCTGTATTGTAATATTAAAGGGTCTGCGTTAAACTACGTAATACCGGGCACTAATAATATGTGACGGTTAACGATGAAAAGCATATCACGTGTCGTTGTTTTCATTTGTAGCGCATTAATTCGGGTATGTTAGTGTCGTTTCTTAAGCATGACGGTAATAAGTGGTACTACGAACCACTCCACGATTTTATTTGACCATCCACGTGTACGCATAATATAAGATACAACAACTCAAACTAACACATATCAGAAGCCACCCGCCAATGTCAAATAATTAGAAAACAAAAGGCATCTTAATCAGCACAGTATGTATTTGTTTGAAGCTTAATAATAACGTACCGGCATATACTTCAACATAAACTCACGTTGAACAAGCCCAACTTGTTCTCGATGAACCTCAACAAAAATACCGAGAATGCAGATTCACACGTGTGACGTACGAAGTTCAGGTTCTGTACGTATATATTACTAAAATCACAATGTTTCAGTTAGTATTAGCTTTTTCGAAAAATGTTGTGTTTAAACAAGAATTGCTTTTTTAATAAAGTCTGCATGTGTTTAAACAAGAATAGCTTTATAAAAATGGTGTGTTTAAACAAGAATAGCTTTTTCGAAAAATATTGTGTTTAAACAAGAATAGATTTTTTCTCGAAAAATTGTACGTTTAAACAAGAATAGCTTTTTCGAAAAATTGTGTGATTAAACAAGAATAACATTATATGTTGACTTAACAGAAACATTTGCGTTTCACACAACACTTTCATGAAGTTAATCAGCCAAGCACAAATTGCATATATGTCCCGTTGTGAATGTAGACATAAATCATAGATGTAATCATAATCATTTTGTTTGGCGCGACCAATGGCGGGGTATATCATCGACGTAGAGACAAAATGACAGATTTCGACAGATGTTTCCTGCCAATGACCATTAACATATCCGATGTTGTGAGCATTCCATTCTTAATGCTGTTCGCAACATGAAATCTTTTAACCGCTTTAAGCGATGTGGCCCGTGATCGGAGAAGTATTCGTACACACACCCCAAATGACACAGTGACTATATCTGTGACAGCGCATGCCCTCCGAGACAAATAAATATGTCACGAGAAACGACAGTAGTGGTTGCGTGTGGTCGGTCCTGAGACGCCTATATAGAGTATGTGTGTCCGTATATAACTCCTGAGTCTGATATATCTCTTCCCCGGGCAATCATTTTCGACTAGACCAAATTGCTCAAGCAAGCTTAGTCATCCATTAGTTTACCATGTTATCATGCAGTGGTGCAACAAGTTATTTATGGTCTAACGACCCCCCCCCCCATCGCTACGGCACTGATGGTGTCGAACCGGACCAAATCTTCCGGTATCACGGGCCACAAGCATTAGGCGCAAACTTTCAACAATACAAAATACCGAATGCTATATACCAACATTCATGCCCGTATATCATACAAATGCGTTGTATTCCACGATAGCAATCCAATAAAATAAAGCAGCATCTAAGCAGAATAATAATAACAATTGTTCCATTAATTAATTATTGTACGCATAATTACGTTAATTGAAGTGACTTCCGCCTGGGGTTTACTATATTTTATGTGTATAGTTTGTTTATTTCGCTGTTTAAGAGTTAAAGCAATGTCATTTTGATTTCTGTCATGTGGTTGGTTGGATATGAGTGTATTAGACTTAACTTCTAACGCACGAAAATGGACTTTCTTTCTTTTGTTTTTCTTCCATTGTTTTGACTCTTCAACAGCGATTTATTTATTGGTGTTAATTTATCAGATTCTGTCTTTTTTCACTGGATTAGTTTCGCTTTTGTTTATATGTGAATGTGATCGTTGGGGTTATATTCAGTATATTGCATACGTGTATTGTTGAAATAAATTTCCGACTTCTAGCCCGTTACTCCGGTTAGCATTCTACGCGAGGAACGCGTATAGAAAAAAATGGCTTAATAGATAGCAAATCAGTTTAATTATTCCTTCAAGGTTGCAAGTCTAGTTGAATGCATCGCCTATTGTAGCCGCCACTAGTAGCAGACACGAAATACTTATTTGAAGTCGTATCAGTGAATAGCTCGTTCACAGTTGGTTATACACGGCAACAATGCAGTCGTATCATCGCCGGGCCGTCTACAGTTTCTCATTCGCTAAGTTAAACATGGCGCAGCGGGTAGCCATCACACGTCTACCCGGCACGACACCCGTCGGCTTGTCTTCAACTCGGCGTCCGTCCATATCGAATGTCCAAAGGCAGCGTTTGACTGCGGTAATTTCTTGGCTAATATCTTCGCGTGGGAAAACGATTTTGCTGCAGTTGGGCGTTACGTTGCAATAACCGCCTCAAGGCTTGGTTGCCTGAGGAAGTTATATCACCGTGTTGTCCAGACAGGTCGTACGGTCTGGCGAAGCGACCGCACATATGGCACCGTGTCTATAGTCTGTTTATGCTAACAGGCGAAACTATCTCGGTCGTTTCTGGGACGTTATATCCACAGACAAAGGCCACACTAAAATGACAACAGGGACCAAATCACTGCACTTCACCCAACTAAAAAGGCAAACACGTATCATAGATCTTTATTTTCACATGCTCCCCACCACACATAGTTAGTTTAAACAACTTCAATAAATTTGTTTCTGTGCCTTCTTATACAAACTCGGTTTAAGAGTTACCAGTTTTGTTTTAATCTATTGGGAGTCTTCTTTGATACCCGATAGAACTGTCAGACATTAGAATAATCGCTATGTTAAAGCCTTCTGGAATGTTTCCAAAACAAAAGATTGCTCAAAACTAGAATGGTGGTGTACGGGGTCTAACAACCGAACGGTCAAAAACAAAGGTCAAAAACATGTATACGTGTAATATACACAATATGACGTAGAAGAAAAAATGCGTCAATTTTAACGAACTCCTGCAGGAAGGGTTTTCGTTGAATCCGTTGGCACTTTTTCTATACGAACCATAATATGTATATATACTGTGGGAATCAGTTATCAGGAAAATAAAAAACATTGAATAAATTCATCCCTTTTATGCAATTGTCAACTACCGTGAGAAACGATCGCATACGTAGGCGTGCGCACGTGCTTGTGTTCGCACATTCGCACATGCGTGTGTGCACGTTGTCCACTGTACGTGTACACGCGAGTACGGCAGATGGAGGTTTGAGACGATCCCTAACAACGCAGGACAGATGGGCGAACGATTCACTCAGGACATACTAAATTCTCACGCACGTGACAGTTCGACCGTTTTACAGTCGCCAAAATTCAATCTGCGTTAACGAGAGGCGGAGTTGAACGAGTCACGGACGACCCCAGACAAAGTAGCCTAAGTTCGCGCAAACGGTCGCTGCCGCAGTAAATAGCTGTCACGAGTGGTTGGCCAATAACCTTATGTCGTAATTAAGTAACTAAAAAACTAACCGAAGTTTCTTTTCGAAAAAAGGTCGTTCGGAGAGGATATTTTGAGTAGATTGGTTGATTGGTTTCTCGTTAAACCTTTTGATCAACTTAACTGTTTAATAAACAACTAGCATTTTTTTGCCAGAAAATGTGTTGGCTATAGTATTCACAACAAATCACTCCCGCAAGCATAAAAACTTCGATGTAGCATCTTTGAACAATACTGTTACCTTTCAGGAAAACGAGCGAGTTTTCTTCATTGGAGGAACGAGTTTTGTGATGGAAACCGAACATTTCCAGATGTTACTCAAATGACATCCAATAGAAGAAAAACCGAACATTTCCAGATGTTACTCAAATGACATCCAATAGAAGAAAAACCGAACATTTCCAGATGTTACTCAAATGACATCCAATAGAAGAAAAACCGAACATTTCCAGATGTTACTCAAATGACATCCAATAGAAGAAAAACCGAACATTTCCAGATGTTACTCAAATGACATCCAATAGAAGAAAAACGAGCAGTAAACTCTGGTCGTTATTCCTAAATGCTATTACATTATGTAGGTTAATGTAAATGGACCTCCATGAAATGTACCTGGTGTCCATTTGCCAATGTGTATTTTGACCGATCCATGTTCTATCACGACAAATGGACCCCGGGCGTGGTAAAGGTACCCACTTCCGTGTATATGTTTGGCTTAATGGATCTATGATGAATGTAACTTAATAGTATGTTAAGTTTCATGATTAGGACATGGTATAAGAACTGACATTGGGCATTATCTTTGTAATATTATGTATTTCAAATAGTGGTAGTTTTTATATTTTATTTTAAGTTTTTTATAGTAAGCACTTATGAAGCGAATACGTTATATTATGACCCTTCATGTGTACACCGGTACACTGATTGCATGTGCATTTCTATGTCAGGCTTCATAATGTCTCAAAGAACCAAACATCACATTGTATATCATTCAGGCGCTGTAATATATTTCAATATTCTTGAAATGGATTTCCTTCGCGTCAATTAAACCAACCAGGTTAATTTTCCAGGAGGGTTAATGCTTTTACCGTGAAAAAATAGACCGGGAGTTATTTGAAAACACAAGTCCATTAACAATCGTTACTGGAGAAATACGAAAATATAACGTTCGATGGTCCGTCTTTGTTTCGAAAAATGACGTCACTTTTCAGGAATACGCGGGAGTTTTCTTTATGGGACGAACGCGTCTTGTGAAGGAAAACAAACCTCTCAAGATGTGACTCAAATTGCATCCGATACGAGAAAAAAACGAGCATTAAACTGTGCACATTGTCACTAACTGTTATTTCATTGCCGGAGATCGACTCCCGTCCGCCGGAAATGTCCACACGAAGTTAATGTAACAGTGTCGCTGCACTGAATTTCTTGTCATTAAAACGCTACATCGCGATTCCCTGAATACCTTCTGATCGTGGCTGCCTCAGGCATGCAGGCGACTTCTTCTGTAGGAGACAGCGCGCTCCGGCGTCGTCCTCTTTGAAGCGCGCCCTCCCCTCTAATCGTGGCACCGCAAATTAAATTAAGTCCATTGAGCGACAAATGGTCGCATTAACAACACCGCTAATATGGCTGCAAGTGGGCGGGTTTCGGAGATGCGCCGTTTAAGACAGGGGTAATTTGGCGGCGCAAAACGTTTAGCGATAGTAATTATGCCGTTTTAACTAGCGACTAAACAACAGGAAGGTATGGAAAGCGACCGTCGCGATTCCAAGAAAGATATAGCTGCCGATGTGTCGGCGTGCTCTATGAGGCATAAACGGCTATTTATATTCTCAACGCCCATATCAGGATATGAAGGACAATGCGACATAAAATGTTTAATATAAAGACTTGTAGAATTCGCCAAAGCGCTGTACGCAGAAAAGCGTGTTGTTATATACAGTATAAATATATACACTACTGATGTAATATGACCAAACCAGACAAACAACGAACTAACATTGTTAATTACATATAAAATATAAACACATACAATGTGTAACACCAAACGTCTTTGCCAACATGTCATCAACGCACATATGTTTGGGTGACACTGGTGATGGTCATATTGCATATAATATTGACTATTAATATTCGTATTGGCCAAGGAGCCTTCCCGGAAGGGTAAAGAGCCGTCCCGTAATATGTTCATGTGATGTTTTGTTTGTCAAAGTCGAATATGTTCGAAGGGAATCATTATAAACATGAGACTTACATAGCATTAGTTAACTGAGTAGGCAAACTGAAGTAAATTACTATTGCATTCTGTTGATATCACATATATGCTTAATATGCAAACGTAATACGAAGACATATGTTGAATTATAAATATAATTATATAAGTATAGGTAGACCAGCTTTGTCTATTGTTGCGACAGGCAGAACCGGTAGAACTAAAACGTAGTTTTGGCTGGGTCCTCCGTCCGTATTTATACATATACTTTTGCTTATTCGATTTGTGGGTGAAACAACAAATTATATAGGTACCGCGAAGCCAGGCCCCACTGTTAAATCTAACCGGACTGTTTGTACATGCTGAAGCCATGCCCTGACATTAAACTGTAGTATGCTCGTGCACTCGCGTGATTTGTTCGAGAGAAGCCACGTGCACGTCATCTAGAAGTAACACACATTAAATTACCATGTTTGCATGCAAGGGGAATCTTATACAGCAAGCATTGGAATAGTGCAGCAACTAAGGTTGTAGGACAGCAAATACGGGATTGCACGTGATTGCATTAATAGTTTTGGATGGCTACATGGTCCGTCTATAGTCTATCTAGTCTAATAAGCCTTCTGGAAAGGTTATTTAGTATGTGGACTATAGAACTTTTCGGGAAGATTCTTTAGCCTCTTACATTAATATTAAACATAACATTCTCTTTGGGTTACACGCATAGTTTTATATATGTTGTAATGTAGCCAATAATGCTATAAATAGCAGTACGCTTACGTAGATAAAGAATTGTCAACAAACCAACTCGGTTTAATTTTCTGATATTGGTATATCGTATACGTACTGTTGTAACTGTTGTTGGCACTACCATCACTGAAGTGGATATCTTTGTATTGATTACACTGGTGTCAGCCAAATGTAACTCTGGACGAGCGAAGATAATAATAATTGTGTGCATTTGTCATCAGCTTTCCTGCATGGTTGACGCTGCACATCCTGGTCAAGATGAAGCAATTTGTGCGGCTAATTCATGAGGCTATATCAAAACCGAGCCTGAGGTGAGGCGACAGGCTTATAGATTTGTATTATATTGTGCAATTTTCATTAATGATTTCTATTAAGCAGTGGCGACTATATGCTGCCGCGTTGCGATCACGTATTTAAGCGATTCGTGAGGACGCCACTATACAAGCCATTCATTGGAAACCCGTCGCACGGCTGACGTTTTCAAACACAAAAACAAGATTAATGTTTCTGCCGCACAACGTTGATCGGTCTTTAATCAGGTGACGACATCTCAAAGTAAAGCCATTACGTCAGTTAGAGATATTCGGATTGAGTCGGACAAGTGTTCTGTTTGTTCACCTGAGAATTATATTTGAATACGTTTATTCAACGAAGGATTCCTGAACATGTTCAAATGCGTGTGTATCATAAAGAGTGGTCTGACCTCATTTGTAGTGATCACATTATATGCACAAAGACCCAAAATGAACATGTTCTGATGCGTGTGTGTAATAAAGACTGGTCGGACCTCATTTGTAGTGATCACATTATATGCACATATACCCAACATGAACATGTTCGGATGCGTGTATGATAAACACTGGTCTGACCTCAGTGATCACGTTATATGCACAAAGAGCCAACATACATTCAAATATGTGTGCCCGTGTGTTTAGATGCGTGTATTTTTAAGTATGCAACCGTCACAAGCAAGATTTAAAATAGCCTACATTACGTAATGTTTTTCTCAGCAACTGTCTTGCTGGTGTGTTTCTTCGCGCCTCGCGTAAACTAAAGTTTGTTTCCCGGCTTTGTATTTGTATATTTGTGCATTCATATATGCGTGCCCGATTGTATAGATGTGTGTATATTCATGTATGCACTCGCCACGACTTAAAATAGCCAACATTATGTAACCTTTTTTCTAAGCTGATAACTTACTCGGGTGTTTTGTCGCGTCTCGCGTTGCGTCATAAAGTTTACTTCAGTTCGTCTCTGCTGTTGCGCAATCTGTCACCTGGACGATACGAAAACAACCGACAATGATCAATTAAAAACTCAGCCATGAAACGCTACCAAGTTGTTTACATGCTGGCTACTCCCAGGGCGAAGACCCCGACTTTTTACGCGCGCGTCAATCTGTCTCGTTTTACTGCGTGCCTGCGATGCGGCCCGGCCCGAGACAATGGCGGCCTGTCGGCGGGCCGAGAACGCCGCTTGCTTTCCGGACAGAAAGAAATTAATCAACTGCCTCCGTTGACGGACCACCGGAGTTGTTCACACGCAAACGACGCTTCGCTTCGGTGACGTTTCACTTGCCGCTCGTTTCTACGTCTTCGTTGCAGCTCGACCGAAAATGACAACTTCGTTAGGTAACCGGATCGACCCAGGGCAGGAGCCATTTATAAAATACGACAGCGACTGTGTCTATTCGCTACAGATTAACAAGCAGTGGTGTTGTCTGTTCTAAATTATAGTAAAACCCTTTCCTCAGTTGCTTTAGCCCATCGCTAATCAGGTTCTTTGATGCTCACATTTTAGTGTGTGAATAGTTTAAGTAATAAGCGCAGTCGGTTTAATAAAAGTTTGTACTGTTTAAATCATCGAAATAATTTACTTTGATCATTATGTCTGGTAACTTGCTGTTTATAGCAGTTTCTCCTATTATTTAGAAACGAATAATTTTGGCCATCTTTCATCGAATTTTGACCGGACCTTGTCAAAAACAAATTTGTCCGATTATTTAACCAAATCTAAATAAAAAGTGTAGAAACAAGCAACCATGTGGTATTGACTACTAGACACGTTAGCCTTTTTATGACTGTTTCTAGTTTATTTCGCTCTATCGTCACTGATTCACATATGACTTAGACAATGCATATTTAATGTGTAATTGGTCGCATTTATTTGTCTTTGAGACAATTTGTTTAATCCAAATGCTGGGTTGAGTAGACAGAGAGGGAATACTGTCAGTAGGCAAAGTGAGAGTAGGCGAAGTGATAGCCATCCTAATACAGACTAGGCGAACTGGCAATAACATCAGCATGATTAGCTTGTGACACAGACAAGGTTTGGAAACACTACTTGGCTGTTCCATTCATTGTTCTGCCCCACCTTTATTTAAAATAACCGAATGGTCATATAGCTGGTGTGCACAGGGTCATATAGCTGGTGTGCACAAGGTCATATAGCTGGTGTGCACAAGGTCATATAGATGGTGTGCACAAGGTCATATAGCTGGTGTGCACAAGGTCATATAGCTGATGTGCACAAGGTCATATAGGTGGTGTACACAAGGTCATATAGCTGGTGTGCACGAGGAAGATCAGACTTGTTAGCAGAAGGAAACCGTAAAAAATATCTTTCATTTGTGAAACATATGATTTACAGGCTCAAACTAAAATTAAAATGTTAATAAAGTGTAATTAAGTTACTTACATCATTAAATGTGTGAACATTAAATTGCGTTTTGCTCCCCTCACACAAGCTATATGTAGAGGAATCCATTTAAGTATTTATGCATAGCTACCTACTCAATTTGTGAACGTTAAACTGGGCTTCGACTGATTAAACACATCGGACACTTGAAAGACTTTAGGAAGTTAGTTTACGAAGTTAAAAGTATGTTTCACATATCATATAAATTTAACTGAGTGGTTTTGTCCAACTTCTTGAGGTGTTGTCTTGAGGTGTTGTCTTGAAGTGTTGTCTTGATGTGAGGGGTTCTGTCCTACACTCCCTAACATTGGATATGTACACACAATTACATAGTGTCGTCTTTCACAGCACGCCTGTTCTCAATAATATTAGGCACGCTGCAACAACAGCAGAACGAGTGTTAAACCACGCTGTTCAAAATAGAACATTTATATTCAGCCCGAGTGTTGGGCTTCCGCGTGAAAGACGATTATAGTTGCAGCATTAGATATTTATTATTAATATCTTTTTTAGACATTTTAAGTGGCTGTATGCGTTGTCGGACGGAATAAGTCACGGCGAGTCGGCGTGGATTACACAATCAATAGAGTAAGCGATTTGGTCTGCGCGGCGTTGCTATGACGACGCAGCATCAAAATAAGTCACGCTAGTTGAGTTATCTCATCCTATCCACCAGGGCCTTCTGACGTGGCAAATCGATCTGTTGAAACTTTCAGTTCCTCTCCACCAGGGGCTTCTGACGTGGCAAATCGACATGTTGAAACTTTCAGTTCCTCTCCACCAGTGGCTTCTGACGTGGCAAATCGACATGTTGAAACTTTCAGTTCCTCTCCACCAGTGGCTTCTGACGTGGCAAATCGACATGTTGAAACTTTCAGTTCCTCTCCACCAGTGGCTTCTGACGTGGCAGATCGACCTGTTGAAACTTTCAGTTCCTCTCCACCAGGGGCTTCTGACGTGACAGATCGACCTGTTGAAACTTTTAGTTGCTGTGTTAACCAATAATATTGTTCGCTCAGATTTAAAAGGCTCGCTCACGGGAACTTAACTTTAACTAGCAGTGGGCCTGTCGTCGCAGGTCGGACGTCAGTGGGCCTGTCGTCGCAGGTCGGGCGTCAGTGGGCCTGTCGTCGCAGGTCGGACGTCAGTGGGCCTGTCGTTGCAGGTCGGCCGTCAGTGGGCCTGTCGTCGCAGGTCGGACGTCAGTGGGCCTGTCGTCGCAGGGCGAACGTCAGTGGGTCTGTCGTCGCAGGTCCGACGTCAGTGGGCCTGTCGTCGCAGGTCGGACGTCAGTGGGCCTGTCGTCGCAGGTCGGACGAGTAAAGATGAGCATTGGTAAACACGTCAACCAAGTCAGCAAATGGGACGAAGTACAAATGGTTCAGCGTATATCCACGCATGGCGTGGTACAAACTGAAAAATTTGCGTTTCAACAGGTCGATCTGCCGTGGGTACTGTAGTACCACCACCCGTGGCAAGCGAGGATGAGTTATTTTAACGGGGTATTCGGTGAATTGCGCAGCCTGCCCGCTAAGGATCGGTGTGTAAACGTCAGTCATTAATTTTTTCGATTAGAAACGCATGTTATTGTGACGTAGATAAGGTTTCTTCCTCGCGGGCCATTTACGGGTGTTTTCACGCCACTAAACTACACTTATATGTGTATATAGTATATCTTTAAATGCAGCTTAATGTAAACAACATGAACACGCTTCCATATAGCGTCTCTTCATTTTCTGTAATGATAAACCGTGGAGAAGATTAATCAGTTTTCTGTTATTGTCACTGAATTGAATGATCCTGGGTTATTATGAAAAATATTATGTGAATCAAACGAACAAGCACAAACCGCACTGAAACGGTGCACGTGGAAACGAACACCTGTGAGCTGTGACAACTGACACGTTTATATTTGGACAGGTTTACTAATAATCAATTGCTGTCATGGGCGTCCGCAGAGGGGTCAAGAGGTGTCAAGAGGGGCACTTGCCCCTCCTGGATCTGGATGTGGAATTTTTCGGACGTACTATATATTCGTTAGTTCAAAATATATGTTTACTTTACATCTTATATATATATATATATATATATATATATATATATATATATATATATATATATATATATATATATATATATATATATATATATATATATATATATATATATATATATATATATATATATATAATATGCTATAATTGAACCCAGTAAATGGCTAGAACTTAGGTTTTAAAGATGAGTCATGCTGATTAATAGAATGTTGCTATATGCATATGTATATGTATATGTCTATGTATATATATATATATATATATATATATATATATATATATATATATATATATATATATATATATATATATATATATATATATATATATATATATATATATATATATATATATATATATACACACATAGACATATACATATACATATACATATACATATGCATATACATACACATACACATATACATATACATATACATATAGCAACTATTCTATTAATCAGCATGACTCATCTTTAAAACCTAAGTTCTAGCCATTTACTGGGTTCAAATAGCAAATTATTTATGCATATTATATATATATATATATATATATATATATATATATATATATATATATATATATATATATATATATATATATATATATATATATATATATAATGAAAAATCGGAATACAGAATAAATTCATCTAATTAATCATTGTTATAATCTATGTAAAGGCATTAACACACACAAACGCACGCACGCACGCACGCACGCACTCACTCACTCACTCACTCACTCACTCACTCACTCACTCACTGTAACCAATAATAGACAGTATATTGTTCGAAACATAGTTTATTTGGGAAATAAATGTAATAAAGTTATAAAAAATATTCACTGTAGAATGTCGGCTGAATCAACTGGTGAACCAACAAAAACTACTACGGTACTGCTATTTCCCATCAACCCTTGCAACATCTGGCAAGCTGCCAACAATTCTACAGTCAACTTCTCTGAGACGGCGTGCACCTTTATTAAACGTTTCCAATGTCAATATACGTTGCCATATTAATGTTTCGTCTGTTCTGTGTCAACCTATCCATAGATCATTATGTCACGAACACTACTGTTGTATCATTCACTGACATTAGCCACCACGCGTGGGCGTGGTCGCTGTGACAATCGTCAATGTGATACACGCACGCATTGCCCCGTCTGTTCCTATAAGTAGCGGGCAACATCAAAGACGATATTCTGTGACCCCTCACGGCGCACTTAAAAAAAATTGCAATTTACAGCGTGAATATCTTTAAAGAGAGGGCAACGTGTTCTGTTCGATATAGATAGTTGATATAGCGTTAGAAATATTGGTGACAGAAAGGGCAACGTGTTATGTTCGTTATAGATAGTTGATATAGCATTAGAAATATTGGTGACAGAAAGGGCAACGTGTTCTGTTCGTTTTAGATAGTTGATAGCATTAGAAATATTGGTGACAAAAAGGGCAACGTGTTCTGTTCGTTATAGATAGTTGATATAGCATTAGAAATACTGGTGATAGATTGTTTAAAGAACGGACAGTATAGCTCAACGTACCTTTCTATATTTATCAAAATCATAATTTAGTTTGATACTTGTAAAAAAGGCAAATTTTGTCAAACAATTAGCTTTGCAGAAATCGTTGTTTTTCTTGAGTTAAATCTTAGCTCTATTTCTGTTTTCTGCAAATCCACTGTTTCGACTGCCGCTTAATTGCACGATATTAACAATAACCGTAGCCAGAAGGACGGACATCACGTGCCGTTGCGCAACACCCATTTCGCAGCTTCTGGTTCCTGGCGTTACAAATCAGATTATGATCTTTACGTTAATAGCACATCGTGATCTGGTTGCAGGAAATGCCGCAGCTCGCCTGTCGCTGTTTCGCCTGTGACTCTCGCGTCACCTGATCGTAAATACTACGCCTGTGTCGTCTACTAATAGCACCATTAACAGTTCGTTGTGAAACAATCGGTTCTCTTCAGTAACCGAACCTCGTGTGTCGGTATTAAATAGCCGTGAAACTCTCCTCTGGTGTGATATCAAAGAGGCCCGTTCGACACCTCTCGCGGTATTCCGGTGTTTTCGCTTCCCGCCGCGAAAAACATTCGGCAAACAATGACACCAATCAACGGCCGGTTTATATTTCAACCGCGAAGGTGTGAGGAGGAACGACGATACGCTTACGTCTATATTCGGCGCAGTGGCGTAAATGCATTGCTATAAACACTGGTCGCTCTCGGTCCAGGCACTGTCAGCAAGAGCGCGGAGATAAAGTCAGAGGAAAAAATTCACGGGAATACAGTCACAGTTCTGACGAGGAAATAAAGCCACAGCTTCTCAAATGTCACTAACAAAACAATAAAGGTGGCCAAACATTTCTGTGATCTGTAATTATGTGTCAATGTACAGTTTGTTTTCTATCTAATAATTATAATTATTTTATAAATATAAAGAACTACAACAAAGATGCATTTAAAGCTGTGACTTTTCTGTCTTCCTGTGACTTTATTTCCTGTGACTTTTTTCCGTGACTTTCTTTTTCAGTTACTTTATTTCCTACATTCTGTCAGTAAATACGTTTTGTTCAATTAATTACCCAACCATTGAAATACGAAAGCTGTTTGTTGATGACCTGATACATGGAATGATCGATGAGTTGGCGGACGTGTCATTGTATAAGTCACCCAATTGTGCGTTTATTCTCCAACGAAATGTTTGTCAAATCAAATAGCGCGTCTTTAAATTGGATGGTTGATCAATCTCGTAATGTAATGGGCACTGTTATTTCTGTACCATCGGATTACTAATGATTGATGAATCACCAAGGCACCCGATTGCCTGACGTATTAATGTAATCACTCTTTTTAAATGTGCGTGTTAACTTGTCATCAGGAATCCAGAACATTTCCTCCAACGTCATGTGATTCAAGACATTTATCCACGGCCATTTCTTCCAGTTCGACCACGGATTTTCGTCCAATGACAATTCGTGGACTGATGTTTCGTCCAATGACAATTCGTGGACTGATGTTTCGTCCAAGGACAATTCGTGCACTGATGTTTCGTTCAAGGACAACTCGTGCACTGATGTTTCGTCCAAGGACAATTCGTGCACTGATGTTTCGACCAAGGACAATTCGTGCACTGATGTTTCGTCCAAGGACAATTCGTCCAAGGACAATTTGTCCGCGTGCATTTTTTATTATAATCCCCCCGGACAATACCCCCGCCAATACCCCAGGACAATATATAATATATAAGACAAAATCACCATAGGACAAAATCCCCCGTGGCAATATCCCCTGGCCAATAGCCCCCCGAACAAAATCCCCCGATAAAATCCCAAATCATAATGCATGTAATAGTTATGAATCTCCACAAATGCTAGTTTTGAATCAACCCGTGACCCAGTGTTTGGCATATTAAAACTTTAATCTCTTCTTTGAGATGAGCCGTCTAAAAAATGCACCAATTTGAACAATGTTACTATGTTATGTCCAGTTATCCTTTATTTAACTCACTCGGACATAACCCCGACAGACAAAACCCCCTCCGGACATTAGATGATAATAGCACATAATCCCATCAGGACAAAAAAACACTTAAAACATAATATAATAGAAATAATAATATTATAAATAATAAATACGAAACAAACAAACAAAACCCCTCAATTCAAAATTTTCTCTGTGATGGACAAAATCTGGTATTTAACATATATATGTACGTCATAAAGAAACCAGCTGAAAAGAAATAGTGGTGTTAAAAAGTCAAAGTTTATTTCTACCAGATACAGCGCCCGATCGCATTTAATTTATTATACAAAAATGTTAGTAGCGGAAAACCAATGAGAAAGTTATTCTCCCAACAAACTAACAGTTATAAGTTATACAATCTAACGAAAACAAACTAACAGTTATAAGTTATACAATCTAACGGAAACAAACTAACAGTTATAAGTTATACAATCTAACGGAAATAAACTATACAGTTATAAGTTATACAATCTAACGAAAACAAACTAACAGTTATAAGTTATACAATCTAACGGAAACAAACTAACAGTTATAAGTTATGCAATCTAACGGAAATAATCTAGAGAGTAAAGGAATGATTAACACAACGGGTCATTCAATTTCATTTCACCATAATTTTGTCCGTATTTATGTTAATAAGATATGTTTTGTCTTGAGGGGGTTTTGTCCGTATATGTATTAAAGTGAGGAGGTTTGGTCGAGATGGAATTTGTCCGGAGGGGGCTATGTCCGAGGGGATTATGTCCGGAGGGGATTTTGTCTGGAGGGGGTTATGTCCATAAAGGTTTTACCGAGGGACTTTGTCCGAGGGGTTATGTCCGCAGTGGTTTTTGTCCAGAGGGGGTTATGTCCATAGGAGTTTTGTCTAAGGGGTTTTGTCCCGGAAGGGTTTGTCGGAGGGGGGTTATGTCCGAGGGTTTTGTCCGGAGGGGGTTATGTCCTGGATTTCATATAGATGAGCCAGAGAGATTACAAAAAGAGCAACTAAGCAGATTCCAGAAAAAAATAAAACATAGATTTGAAAAACGCGTAAGAGAATGAGACTAAACGACACTTGATAGAAGGAGATACAGGAAGAAACCAAATAACTAATTGTAAACTATTGAATTGTTGTTATCGTTGGATGGTTTTACATACAAGAATTGTTTTCAAGCGTAAGGAGTGGACACGTGGCGCTAGAAAGAGAACATTGTAGACTGTATAAAAAATACTAAACTTTCTCGCAGAGAACGATAAATAAATTAAACAAATTATCTACTGATTGTGTATTTTTTATCTTGATAAATATGTCCTTTTTATGGATACGTCCATGATAGCATTTTGTTATGAAACATTTAGTCATAATTTGACAATTTAACCGCGGCTTGTCATCTCGACCTGCTGCACATTGCGATGTGTGTGAATGTGTCATTTGATTCGACCGCTGCGGAACGTTCACCGTATTTTCCCAAGATTACGTTTGGAAAAGCACGATTCACTACACGCACAGGCTTAGGGAGTCTTCGGGAACGAATCCACTCCAATAGGGTATATATCTTTTGGCGACGAGGCCTGAAAGAGATGTAAAAGTCAGCTCAAACAATGCGGCAGTCTCGGCGTGCCGCGAGTCTGACTCGGGTTACCGCCGTCGACAATGACACAGCCATCCGTCTCGTCGCCCGGGTCGACAGGCGGTTAAACAAACATTCTTTCGCAACCGACGTGAAAAGTCACCGTGTCGATGCGGTCCGGGGTCGCCCGAGTCACCGGTGATGACATTATCTGCGTCGCCGAACGGCAAACACACGAACGTGTCTGTTTGTTGTAGTAGCTGCTGTTCGTTGTTGTTGTTGTCGTCGTCGTCGTAGTCGTCATCATTGCTGATGTTTATGTTGACGATGATGCTGATGTTGATGTTGTTCTTGTTCTTGTTATTTTTGTTCTTCTTCTTTATGTCTTCTTCTTTTTCTTATTAATCTTCTTTATGGTGGAAGTAACCATGGTTTCATTTTAGTGACAACAATGCTTCGCGGCACTCCAACCGTTACTTCTTAAAGAGCAAGGATATCCAAACGAAACGCATAGCAACGTATGTTTCGTTTTCGTTTTCTGCACAACAATTTCATAAAGCAATTTGACGAGGAAACCTTACAATTAAATCAATTGTGCCCTGGTATAACTGAGGATGTTTGCATGTGACACATCGCTCCAATCCGTCTCTTCGATCACGTCCGCGGGTCCAGCTTCTTCGGCCCGTTGGCAGGTCGCGAAGACGTAGCACCGTCTTCAAAGTTGGTCGCGCCGTCGTTTACGTTGACAAATCGCCGACTGTCGCCTCTCTCGTCGGCACTAAACGTCGCGACGATTGTCACTGGTCGCGCGGGTGGCATTCGAGAGGCAGCTGCGGCCAACGAATCCAATCAGCGGTTAATGAGCGCCCCCTGCGCCACGAACGAGGCGGCGTCTTTGTCTTGGCGACGACGAAAGACGATCGCGACAAGTGGACGGGTTTTTGTCAAAGAAGCGATCGCTCCTACGAGATATATTGGCCATTTCGCTTTCAGCCGCTCGCGTGTGTATATTTGCCTCGTGTGACAATGACGATTTGTCTTCGTCCGAAGTTAAATGGCACTTTTTCGCCTCGGTCCGCGCCGGTAGCCATCCAGGTAACTTTACTGTCTTCCTGACGTCGGCTGAAACCCTATATGGTTCAAAGTTCTAGTTGATATTGTTAATATACACAACCAAATGATGACTGATGTACATCGGGCTCATATATCTTTCGTGAGATAAAAGAAACTAATTAAAATATACCTTTGATCGCGATGACATCCGCTTCCAGGGGATCAACAATAACGACAGATATTGCAATCAATAAACAGTTCGGTACGGCCGATGAGCATATCAAATATAAATTAGCGAGTTGTGTTTATCGGCATTTCGTGCAGTATCATGTTAATATAATCCGTTGAGATGGTCTTACCAGTTTAAGAATTATTTTAATTTTAAACGATAAACCAGTTCGACAAAGAACGGAAGCTTGCTGCGGCGGTAAAATTTCGTTGGTTTGAAGAAAATGTTGTTACCTATCTTACCGTCTTCTTCTTCTTCTTCTTGTCTTTGATTTATTCTTCTTTTATTTCTTCTTGTCCTTCTTTTATTTATTCTTGTCCTTCTTTTATTTCTTCTTGTCCTTTTTTATTTATTATTGTCCTTGTTTTATCTATTCTTTTCCTTATTTTATTTATTCTTTTCCTTCTTTTATTTATTCTTGTCCTTCTTTTATTTCTTCTTTTCTTTTTTTATTTATTCTTGTACTTGTTTTATCTATTATTTTCCTTCTTTTATTTCTTCTTTTCCTTTTTTATTTATTATTGTCCTTGTTTTATCTATTCTTTTCCTTCTTTTATTTATTCTTGTCCTTTTATTTATTCTTGTCCTTCTTTTATTTCTTCTTTTCCTTTTTTTATTTATTCTTGTCCTTGTTTTATCTATTCTTTTCCTTGTTTTATCTATTCTTTTCCTTCTTTTATCTATTCTTTTCCTTCTTTTATTTCTTCTTTTCCGTCTTTTATTTCTTCTTTTCCTTCTTTTATTTATTATTTTATTTATCCTTGTCCTTCTTTTATTTCTTCTTTTCCTTTTTTTAATTATTCTTGTCCTTCTTTTATTTATTCTTGTCCTTCTTTTATTTATTCTTGTCCTTCTTTTATTTATTCTTGTCCTTCTTTTATTTATTCTTTTCCTTCTTTTATTTATTCTTGTCCTTCTTTTATTTATTCTTGCCCTTCTTTTATTTATTCTTGTCCTTCTTTTATTTCTTCTTTTCCTTTTTTTATTTATTCTTGTACTTGTTTTACCTATTCTTTTCTATTCTATTCTTCTTCTGGTTCTTCTTCTTCCTCCTCGTCTTCTTATTATTATTAGTATTACTATAACTATTATTATAATTATTATGAACTCCATAATTCTTGTGGGATTGTAGATGCGATGGCTTCTTGTCCAACAGGAGGGTGCACTGGCAATATTGCTGTCTTGTTAGAGATTTATAAATATATTTATTGTCTTAGGATCGGCTCAAAATTTTGAACAAATCCAACATCATTGACATTATTATGAAATAATAATAAAATGATGAATGAAGGTAACATCCAACATGTGTTTGTGTGTGTGTATATATATATATATATATATATATATATATATATATATATATATATATATATATATATATATATATATATATATATATATATATATATATATATATATATATATATATATATAGATAGTTTATTTATGCAATCAAAATAAATGTCGGAGTTCCTCACCGCCGTTTCGTGTATGTTTGTGATATTTAATTAATCATAGTCATATCTGATAAAAATTCTGATATCGTAATAACAGGAAACACTAAATGTTTAAATGCCAATTTCAAAATGTAGTGCCAACTTAAGTTCTTTAAAAAAAACCTTATTTTAGCTGTTATGTAAACAACATCGTTCCGAATTGTAATATTAACGTTGCAGTGCTTTTTGTGTCTGTCCGGCGACCATCGTAATGTTAAATTAATAAAACATTACGGCGCACAGACTGGGAGTCGCCATTTAACGCCGGTCGTATAGCGATCGGGGGAGGGAGGCAGGACGGAGGGGGTACGGGGGGGGGGTGACACGGAGGCGGTGTCTCTTTAACGCGTCGTTATCACCACTTTGTGCAGGCGAGTAGCGTCAGTTCATTATCGCGGTCTTTATCGGGGGTATAACTTGGCGCTATTCCGTTAGACGGCCCCAGAGAGCGTTTATGAGGCTGCCCCGTTGTAATGGCGCTGGTTCTTAAGGCAGTTGTATGGACAACTATAAAGGAACGTTCGCCCAAACTATTGGAAACGCTTCCGTTATCAGCGAAATCGGCGATTGATTGTTTGGGCGCGGTTCATTCTCCGTGATTGCACTTCAAATGTTTTGGTAGGTTTGGTAGGAATTAAACGCGTGTTGACCGTTATATATTTATGTCGATATAATAACCGGGATTTTGAAGCATTCCACATAATTATTATCCATGCAAAAGGTGTGGCCTTTGCAATTACCTGTCGCTGAATTCAGTTTAAACGTCAGCTGGGGTGATAGAGTGAAAACGCTGCAGAGAAACTGCTATAGAGATTGCATCACAAACAGGAATACATCCCAAACTGCATTTCTAAAAATTTTCTATAAATACACGAGGTGTAGAGCAACTCGTGGCTGCTCGCCCCCAAGAATATATTCGTGAATTACCACTGTTAGCTGCACCGAGCGATCGACGTTGATCGACCGCCGGCAGCAGGCTAAATACCGGTCTCAATGAAAGAAATCACTCTCTGCACCCTCAACCGCTTCAAAAACTGCCCTCGCGTGGCGCACGCCTTTCATCTCTGATGATTTCTAATTGATATCATCCCACCTTGCCTTTGATGTCGACCGCCGAGTCGCTCGCTGTGTTGATTAAATTCATTAACTGCGCTCGACAAACGTTTGTTTGTTTAATGGGCGTCGTGATTCATTTCAGCCGATGCCGCCGCCGCCACCGCTAGCCCGCTGCCCGGCAGAAGACGCCGTCTCGCGCGAGTCGGCTTCAGGCGGGAAGCAGAATTATATATCAAACACAACCTTATATGAATGTTGCCTAACTCCATCCGATATATCATTTGCAATAATAAATTCAGCACCCGCCAAGATCGCCGTGATGTTAGATTATTAAACCTGTTGCTGGGACAGATCGCCCGTGAACTACTAGGCACTCAGTCTTCAACACACGAGTGTAAAGTCGACGATATATACACACACGCCCGTATAGTCTCGGAGCTAATTTAACCATTGAATAATCAGCTGCCTTCTCTCCTCAATGCATATTACGACCCATACCGGGTTAATTATTTCCTCCTGTCTAGACTGAGATTCAGACCAGGTATGTTATTCTAACTCGAGTTTTCGGTTTAATCAAGCTGATACTTTATTTCGTTACACACCAGTATGGTGCAATAATATTGACGTTGCTTATAGTATAGGTAGTTTAGTTAGTAAGTAATAGCTTAGTTGTGAATGATTTCGCACCTGATAGTATATTATTTATCTTTAGTATCATCACTGATATCAATTGGGTGCAGTGCTCGTACGCCAATTAAGCGGGCAACACGCCACACTATCTCGCCACTACACAGCCTACACGTGGGTGCAAGTTATATTGCCATTGCCGTAAAATCATCATTCATTAATCAATAACAGCTTCGTTGATCCCGTGCCATTTAGTGCAGATACCACGTTAAGGAAAGGTCAATTACCTTTGACAAAAACATAACTGTCGTGCAGGTAATCGGAGACGTTGACCGCGATCAGTTGACGGTCCGTTGTCCTGCACGATATGCAGTATAACACACACAAGCGTCAGACATAAAACAGAGTGCGATATGGCTGCGCTGTTGTCGCGCCGTCTTTTTGACGTTGCCGAAAACAGATTGTGTGAAGTTCGCTGGTCGGCAGGACGTGATGCTTTTATAAAGCAGGATGACAATCGCCTTGATATGACTAGAGCGACACCCACCCACCCACCGTAAATGCTGTGTGATTGGTTTGTGCGTTCCTATAGAAGCGAAAATACATATGTGTGCGACATACACCTGTTAGTCCATCTTTATTACCCGCCAATGATCAGTGGTCGCACAATAACACTGGCGCGCACACAGGGTGGCGCCACTGGAATTCATCAACTCCTTCAGCGAGCTGGATTTTTAATAGGCCTTTATACTGAAACAACGCTGCTGCTGCTGCTGCTGCTGCTGCTGCTACTACTACTACTACTGCTACTACTACTACTACTACTACTACTACTAATGCTACTAATACAAATACTAATGCTACTAATACAAATACTAATACTACTGCTACTGTTACTGCTACTGCTGCTGCTGCTGCTGCTGCTGCTGCTGCTGCTGCTGCTGCTGCTGCTGCTGCTGCTGCTGCTGCTGCTGCTGCTGCTGCTGCTACTACTACTAATAATAATGATAATAATACAGCAGCTTTTATACCAAATGCTATACATAAAATAACGCGACATAATATTATACAGCGACCCAAATTAAAGCTACAACTTAAGTCGCTTTTAGCTACAAGTGATGTTTATGCAAAGCACCACCCAGTCACTTGTTGACTTTCTGCCAATAAATGGCCGGTTGGCTGGTGTTTATTCCGACGTCGGCTCTTGAACAATATCAACTTGACACATTCGTGAGTAACATTTGTGGCTCGGACTTACCCAACGAATAATATGTAACAAGGTGTTTTAGAACGGTAACAAACTACGCCAATATCTATATGATAACTACAATAAACATTTGATGATACAACATTATTTATTATTATTATGCACCTTGTCTCCATTCTGCTAACTTGTTGACGACACGGTGTTTCTGTAGCAATTCGCTATAATATATGTCAACGCATAATGACATATGAATAAATTAAAAATCACCGTTGCGCCTTGAATGAAAGCTTAAAAAACTGTTGCTCTTAGCTAACAACGGCAGTGCAGATCTTACACGCAGTTATGACTGGTCGAACCTTGGTCGAACAAACTGGAACGTGCAATGGAATCCATCAATTCGCAACGAAGACGTTCGTAATTTTATGTCGGTCAACAACGGTGTCCGTTTCATGCACACAAACAACGGAATACCGATTGAACTAAGACTCGACGACCGCGGCAAAGCGAGCGCGTTGCCCCGACGACGAAGACGCGGTGTAACACCTCGCGACTATATCCCCAACACCTCAACGTTGCCCGGCCGTGTTGCATGGAGACGACGTCATCGGCGGCGGCGACATGAAAGCGGCGACCGCGGGTAACGCGGTGCGATATGACGTCGCACGCCACGCTAGGTGGCGCTGCTTCGTGTCGCGGAATTCTCTCAGCGCGCATCGCGGCGCAATCTAAATGGAAATTTTCGCGCGCCATCGATATGATAATTCGCCGCGTCGCGCCTCTGTAATCTAAATCACTTAGTCACGCCCCGGTGCGCACACTTTCTTGGATCCGTCCGCCGCCGCGCAGTGATTCCTGCCGCGCGAGCGTCGCCGAACAATGGCCGCCGACAAAACCCTCGGCGGCCGTATCGGCGGCGAGATCGCGCGCGGTCTTTAATTAAATTATTAAAGGGGCACGAACGCTTGCCCTCTCTTACCCGTGACCCGGTGACTTCAGCCGCCAATGTTCGGCTATTATCGTCCCTGCCTGACGGCGCAGATTACGGCGCATCGCGGATGGTCGTTTCCATGGCGTCGGGTGCCGACTTCAAAGGCGCCGACGGAGAGATCATTCTAATATAGATATCAAAGACTAGTACCGCACAGGGGCAATGCTGCGATCGGTAGGGCGCGGAGAAAGTGCCGGTTGTTTGCCGCGTGCTTCAATCCAGGGCCGTGATATCCAAGCAACGGCTGTCTACCGCGCTTGTGGTGCGCTCAATCATCGACTATACCGAACATTGCGTGCTCGGTACGTGACTTAAAGTCGCCTCCCCAATTCATATAGCGCATCGCGAATCTGGTTCGTTCAGCCTTTAACTTCATGCACACAAATAAACGGTTGAATAAACGTGCGTATTTTAGTTAAAATCGTCGAAAGAATTGATTTTGATCGTTATATCGGGTAACTATTGAGAAGAGTAGCTTGCCATCTGTCGTAGTATGTAGATCCGGACCAATTTTTTTGCCGAATTTTGACCGGATCCAGTTAAAAATAATTCAACGGTTTGTCCGATGATTAGTTAAACTTGGAAATACTGATGATCGGTTTTAATCGTTTCTTATACAGTGTAGATTGA
Source organism: Lamellibrachia satsuma (assembly GCA_033239005.1). NCBI lineage: Eukaryota > Metazoa > Annelida > Polychaeta > Sabellida > Siboglinidae > Lamellibrachia > Lamellibrachia satsuma. The sequence continues at coordinate 467,252 of BSQZ01000071.1, read as the reverse complement.
AACGCGATATTTATAAGTTGAAGAAGCGGTCCAGTTAATTAGCATACATACATTTATATGTGTGCATTTAATGTTATTACATTTACATAATTATATATTTTTAATACACTTGCGTTAACGTATATATGACTGAACAAATTAGCAATACGTTTATCTTCGTCACATGAATTTATTGTTTTGGGGAAAAAAAGTCGGACACCTGAAAATGTACTTAGGATCGGCACTACCGATGGTGGCCTGGCTTTCCAAAAATCGACCATTGGAAAATTATGATTAACCAATCATCACACTTAAATCCAATTCTCACAACTATAGTTTACACATACATTTGTGCAGTTGTGTACATCTACACTGCATCATCACACACGTGGACGTCTGCATCTCCTTGCGTTTCTTAGTTGCACGGGTACATTTTTTAAAAACCGTGCAAATACGTACATGCGTACGCACAAATGTTATGTACGTCGGTAAAATTGCGTTTGCGTGGCGCGCGTATGCGAGTTTGTGTCAATCACTTTCAAACATCCCCTCGCTGGAACTTCATCGCCGACGCTCCATCCATCGCGGGAGATAATAAACACAATAAATATCGTCCCCTTCTGTCTGGAGCCCGCCCCCTCGTAGAGGGTCTAGGACCACACACGTCAGACGTGTAGCGTGCCGCTTTGATGACGTGTAACGCGACTGCTCGCGCTACAATGGCGGCCATATGTAATTGGTGTGTAAATATTACGGGCGGAGACAACCGGTGATTAGGTGTTTGCCTTACGACTCGCTCTGGGCTGCCACCCAACAGGTCTCGATTCGGTTTCCGAATGTCCTATGGCGTGTGAAACGTCGCGAGTTGACACCAGAGTCTCGTAAAGCGGAGCGACTTTCATGCGGAAGACGTAATTTGAAGGCGATACCAGAACGACCTCTTAACAGTGTCAATGCGCCAGACGATTAAACCGGGAGGAACCGTTCAGCAGCCACGAAATTGTTGGTGAAATGATATGATTCGGGTCATATCGTGCAGGTACAATTAGGTGTCTGTAGCGAACAGCAAGAGGTGCAATTTACAGCTCCTCTGAAAATACTTAGTGTATTCTGCATTGCTATTATGTGTTATTAGTAACACTCTTGAATCGGTAGGTCCGATTTAATCTGCAACACAACATAGTACACACCACGTCACACCACAACACCATAACACCACAACATTACACCACAGTAGAACACAGCAACACAGCACATCAATACACAGAACAATGTAATTCAAAACATCTTGTCACACCATAATATACAATACAACACAAGGTACCATAACATATCACATCACATCAAACCACGCCACACCACACCACACCACACCAAACCACACCACACCACACCACACCACACAACGCTAAAATACAAACATACACACCACCCAACTCTGCCGTATCATCCTGGATAGGATACAAGAAACAGTTGACAAGAAGCTAAGAAAGGAACAAGCTGGCTTTAGAAAGGATAAATCCAGCACATATCATATTGCTACACTCAGAAAAGATCCAACAAATACAACCAAACAAGCGCTGGGCTATAACTCACAAGGAAAGAGAAGACAAGGAAGGCCAAAAATCAACTGGAGACGCTCCACACTACAAGATCTTGATAAAGTGGGGGTCACCTGGCAAGAGGCCAAACCTCTAGCCCAGAAGAGAGTGAGGTGGAGAAACATGGTTGACGCCCTATGCTCCTGAAGGGGCCAAGAGGATTACGTAAGTAAGTAATACACCACCCAAATGCCGCTATGTCAAATTTCTTCACGTTCATATTTTTATGCAATATCCTACGAAATCCAGACGTGACCTCTCTGAATAAACGGGCGCGGACACTAATTAGAAACCGGCGAACAATTCCCATATATATATATATATATATATATATATATATATATATATATATATATATATATATATATATATATATATATATATATATATATATATATATATATATATATATATATATATATATATATATATATATATATATATATATATATATATATATATATATATATATATATATATATATATATATATATATATATATATATATATATATATATAATCTGATCGGATACCTGTTTACATGTAAAACCATATCGACCTTCACTATAACACCCCACGCGCACCGTTTTGTTGATTTCTCCAGGTCTTCTGACGTGCGATCATTTAACGATTCCGCTGCATGGTATTTTGAAAATCGCAACTTGTCTGCGCAGTAAATTGGCGGACCGTTGCAAGCAAATATTTCTATTTAACGAGAACGCACTCTTTTCATCCAATTAAAGACGACTGTTTTCAATAAACACCAATTGCCAATAAACATAACTTATTGCACACATCAAATGGACAACGTTGACAGATTTAGCCAAACGTCCAATTAAATCGTGCGCCTAATTTGTCGAAACTGATCATTTTCACGGGCAACGTAGGTAATTTTATTTCTAATCGAATCGTCTAATTAAACTCACTCATCGCCGGTCGTCAAGTTGACGTCTCCCGCGTATATATATAGCTGCATATGATGTATAAACATAGACAGCTCTTTTGATTTGACCAATTTTATTACCGTCTATCCGACGTGATTTCTAGCGAGGATAAAAGGTGGTTCGAGTCTCAGCGGCTGATTTACGCTCACCGTTAATTGTCGTCTGTGTGGTAGATTTAGGACTAATGATCTTGTTGTGTGTAGGTGTGTTCCATAGACACATCCTTCTTCGCCTTGTTGGTGCGGTATAAACACATCCAACATTGGCTACCTCTGAAAGCGCGAGCGTTTGAAGTTTTAATGCTATTGCTGTTTTCCTTACACTTGCCAGCAACTGCCACTATGGCTGCAGGCAGATTTAAAAAACACGAAGTGTTAAACTGGAGCTTCTCAGTGGCATTGCTTACATGGTTGTTATAAAACTTTATATGCAATCTTAAAAACAGGATATGTCAAATATATCATATGAAAGGGAGTAAGGTCCATTTGTCGCGAATGAGCATTGAGCTCACTTGGACCAAAGTTCGCATTTAAAAATAGGCCACATGTGACATTACGGAGGTTGTTATGCAGCTACTGTCGCCACTGTCGCTGCAGCCGCTACTGTAGCTGCAGCCGCTACTGTAGCTGCTGCTGCAGCCGCTACTGTAGCTGCTGCTGCTGCTGCTGCTGCTGCTGCTGCTGCTGCTGCTGCTGACTGCAGCTTTAATTTCCAAACGTAAATCATCCAATAAGCGTAGCTCGCATCAACCACACACGGCGCATATACACATGTATCACTTCCACGGAGACAAAGACTTGAACGCGGCGAAACAACTAATAGTTTACGTTGAGGTGTAGGATTTCAGGCGCCTGTAATTAAGATAACATATTGCTCAATGAAATTCGAGTGCGTGCCATACAAACGCCCGGACAAATAGCTCAGTGCATTCAACGAGGCGGTGTCGTGAACTCAGGTGCGTCGTGTAAATGTTCGTTCAATCGGCATACGTTAGCAATCGCGGCTGCTAATCAGACGATTAATGGTCGACTTGTTCAGTTGCCTTCGGCCGGTAGCAAGCATTAGCAGGCGCCGGTGTAGTACTGTAAATGGACCATCGTGCAAACGGACCCGGAGTCCATTTACCACAGTGGTAAATGGACCGGGTATCCATATTCAGTCGTGGTAAATGGACACCGGGCGTGGAAAACGTACCCTCATATGTTCAGTTTTATTATTGGTACATATCAAGCAATATATACTTTCTATCTTAGCACTAAATAGCTTTTGATGGACTGCTTCGATATGGGGAGGGGGTCTGTTCTTAATGACCGTGGAAATGAACCCCCCCACCACGCGTCTCCAAAGGTCTGCTTTTGAAATAAATTAATATTATTTAATTAATATTATTACTAGTATTAGTATGAACCATGATTGACTGAATGGTTATAAATAAATGAACGACCAAATATGTATGCTACATCTTACATTTAAAACTCGTGCTTTGTATGAATACGGAGAAATACGTAGAGCACTATAAATGATTTTTGATGGACTGCTTTCAAAGAAAACTAGTTCTTGTGAGGCCATTTCAAGGATGTGACCATAAGAAAGCAATTGACAGTGTTGTTCAAACGTGGTGGCTAACGTGGACAGTTTTGGTCTCCGTTCCAAGTTAGTAGATTAATTTCACATCAAACGGTCATGAGCAGTTAAATGTCCAGTCGTGGAACTGAATCCCGGGCGTGGAAATGGAAATTTAATCTGTTAAGGTTTGTTTGAGAATAAGCTTAATTCATTGATTGAAATGGATTTCTTTGTTACAGTATAACCTATTGGATCCATTTTATGTGGATCCATTTTCCACAGCGTAAAATGGTCCGGGGCCCATTGCCAACGGTGGTCGTACGTGGTAAATGGACCCGGTCCATTTTTCACGGTAGCTGTCCATATTTCACGGTGGAAAATGGACCGGGGGAGTCCATTTACCACGGGGGCCCATTTACCACGGGGGTCCATTTACCACGGGGGTCCATTTACAATCTAACACCGGCTATCGGCTTGACTGCCACTGATGTATAGTTAAACGATAAACTGTCTTTTGTAGCACCGAACTTTTGTTATACGTCAACGTGACGTTTCCTATTGATATTTTCATATTCAAACGCTCGGCGAGAGTGTGATTACATAACGAGATGTTTATAGACTATTGGTTGGATTACGGGTGAAATACATATACATATACCTAAACACAACCACATGTACATCAAGACGTATCAAGTACAAGGAGGCTTACCTCGAAAAATATCAAGTATTTTACATTGGTCATTTCAAAACCCCGAGTACAAGTATAAAGTACTAAAACATTGTATCTAAGTACAAGCATAAATGCAAGTACTTGACCTGTTATTGACGCAGACATAGAACTGAATATATGTTCTATATCACATTATCTAGTTTTCTAGGATAACTCTAAGCCCATTTTTATTTATCCAACCATCTCGTCGTCCCAGCGAACATTCAACCATGCTGCAATTGCTGCACCAAAGCAGGTCATTCTGCAGTTCCACCGATATAGCTGAGAATACAGCGGCAATCGAAATTGTCCATAGCTTCGACCGATAGCAAGATCATTCGAATTAATCTTCCTCTTCTCGTTGGAGATACCGACCCTTTAAATCTATGCTATACCGAGTTCCACTTAATATCACAAATGCAAATATGCCACGTTTTCCATACTAATAAAAAGTAGTACAATTTCTAATAATCACAATCAAAATATCGAATAAAATACATTAGTTAAATGCGATTCCGTATTATGCAGCGCGTCATATTGCATACTAACACATGTTGGACTAATTCAAATAATATATCAAATATTTGTAGCATGTTTAGTTTCGTGCGATCAAGTTGCAACCGATAAATGGTTGCGTGTAGTTTTACGTAACGTGCACTGCCTGGTGTGCAGCAATTTGACCCGTCTTCCGAACTCCTTAATGATTTGACTGGCAGGCGAGGCTTGTGCGTCTACAGACTGGAACAAGTGTCTATTTTACATCTGCAGTCAGTTCTACATTCGCAAGGCTAAACCATACATATACATCAACAAGTACCTCTCTTGCAGCATACACAAAATACAAACCATTTATTTGTTGGAAAATGTTGTATACGATATGTTTTCATAAAGTTTTGGTTGATTGTTTACTTGAAGAATTAAGTGACGTGGACTTTATTGAAGGAATCTACTTTCAAAGATTTGTTATACGCATATTGTCCAAATACGTAATAATTCTCCCAATTATGATATGTCAAGTGTGACCTTTCAATAACATGTGATTTCCAGCCATTTTATTACGTTCTTTTTTGAAAAATACCCTATTGTGCATGCACATTTCTAAATTATTATGGTTCTAATTATCTTTAAAGACATGCTGGATTTTGTGGCTCTCTAAATCTCTCTAAATCAACGAAGTGCATATTCGTCATTTCAATGGTCAAATGTAGCGTTCGTTTGGTACAGCATGATGAATATTAACACTAAATAAGGTGAAATCAATAACTCGCTGTGGTATAACTATACAATGACATTATTGATACGACGTTTTCCATTGTATACCCGAGCTCACTACACATGTTACTGGTACACAATGTTTTGTATCGACAGACACTGGCGTATCGCCACACTGCAGCCTTCGTTCTGTTTGGCATTCTTTTCATTTCCTTTAATATATTCATATCTTCAAGGCAATAAACCTTCCGACACACTATCTGATAAACCTACATACTTATAATACCGACATACTTAACATAGCAATGGATCAACGCCAATACATCGACGACTGATTTGTGCCTACAAGAGACGTCTAGATAAATATGAAACTGAACCCGAAACAATGGTTATATTGATGTTGTCGATAATGACAATGATTAATTGTGACGATGACGATGGCGATAGCGCATGTGTTAGTAACATAGCACGTTTTTATATCATATAGAAAAACACATTTTATGGTCAGACTAAATGATTACCTAAATATTTGAATGTACTGATGTCTATGTCGCGTACGGCATTCGTGACATGACCGTTTGAGATAAGTTTATGTGACTGTCGCCAAAGGTTGTGCGTCTGTCAGTCTGTCAATGGTCAACGTCATTACATGACTGGCAACTGATGCAGTGATAAGAGACTGACAGGGCGCCTTCATGCCGACAGGACGAGCTGCCATGTTGGATGCAATATAACATCACGTAAACTGCTTAATCAACAACACTTCATCGGTGTTATTGCCTTATTACTGTGGCGTGTTTACGAATGTCCACTAACGCACACGCCTGGGGGGCTCCGGCACGTATATAAACGTATACATTGTAAATGTGTTGACCGTTATTGGAAATTCGCATTCGCACAAATATACAAAGACACACGAAAAACACACATAAACACACATATAAATACTCATATAAACACACATATAAGCACACACATAAACACACACACACACACACACACACACACACACACACACACACACACACACACACACACACACACACACACACACACACACACACACACACACACACACACACACACACACACACACACACACACACACACACACACACACACACACACACACACACACACACACACACACACACACACACACACACACACACACACACACACACACACACACACACACACACACACACACACACACACACACACACACACACACACACACACACACATAAGCACGCATACAAACACACAAATAACACACACACACACACACACACACACACACACACACACACACACACACACACACACACACACACACACACACACACACACACACACACACACACACACACACACACACACACACACACACACACACACACACACACACACACACACACACACACACACACACACACACACACACACACACACACACACACACACACACACACACACACACACACACACACACAAAACACATGAAACACACATATAAACATACATATAAACACACATATAAATGCACATATAAACACACATATAAATACACATATAAACACACATATAAATACTCATATAAACACACATATAAACACATATAAATACACGCACGCACGCACGCACACACGCACACGCACCTTTGGTACGTTCACGACGCACGTATTTGTCTAGTTGTAACGTCCTGGTTTGGACGTCATGCCAATCTCAATTTTTCCTAGTCTAGAACAACGTTCTTTGCTCAAAAAAGGTACATACGTACGTCGTTGCCCGTATTCAAGTCAGCTTGCCGTGGGTGGCAAGTTCTTTACTCCCTATAGTTGACGATGCTGATATTGTAATGTAAGCACGAGCCTTGGTATAAATCCGCATTTTGCTGGTTGGTTGCACGTGTTACACACAGATCACTTGTAAAGAGTGAACTAGTGAAACCATTGTCCATGTGGTGTTCTCAACCACGCTACATTTTACGTGGTACACAAGACGCCTGCGATGGTTGGTTATTTATAAAGAAAGTCAAGAAAAAAAGTTCGCCATTTGCGATCACTCTGTATATTGTATTTATTTGCTTGGTATTGAACAATAAATATCATTTGGATTCCCTTGCTGGAATGCAAGAGCACATGGATGGTGAAACGACGCAAGCTCTCCTGTTTTGACCACATCACCCAACACAACACCATTGCAAAGACCATTCTACAAGGCGTCCTGAAGGGCGAGAGACGACGGGGCCGACAGGAGACAGCCTTGCTGAACAACACAACGGAATCGACAGATGTAAGCCAAAACCGACCCTGCTATATATGCGCACAGCAGAACACAGACCAAACTGTCAAAGACTCTGAGGTAATGGCAGCCTTACTACTGTCGAAGCCAGGGTACGGTTGTGAAGAAGACGACAATTATTTATAAAAGACAACATTACGTTCTACACATCCCTATAAAAATAAATTACCTTACCCGTACACCGCAAACAAATGACCAAATACCTAGGACGAGGTGGGTGACATGGGGTACCTGGGGTAAAACGCTTAAACATAGCTTTTAAGTAGATACAAATTGGCCAAATTAGCCAAAGGAAACGTTCAGATGTCCATTTATCGCGAACGACCGATAGCACGCTAAACAAATTATCTACAAAGAATTATCGTCCAACGGCGATCTGGATAATCATACCTGAACGGAAACCCAAGTTATTTTATCACCGATTACGCTGCGATACATCTGTGAGCGTGTAACGAGTTGACAGCTCAGCTCTAAGCCCGTTAGCCACAGTCGTTTATCTACAATTACTTAACAAGGCGGCGCTTTCTGAAGTCACAAGATAATGAAATATGAAATGACAGGCCCCAAAACAATCATAGTTAACGTTGATGCATCTCTGAGCAGCCACGATTTCAAAGTAATCACTGTGCGCCTTTGTTTACATCTGCTTGTACGTATTCGTGTCCGTGTGCGTGTGCATACACACACGCACGCACGCACGCACGCACGCACGCACGCACGCACGCACGCACGCACGCACGCACGCACGCACGCACGCACGCACGCACGCACGCACGCACGCACGCACGCACACACACACACACACAAATACACACACAAATGCACGCACGCACGCGCGCGCACGCACGCACACACATATGTATATATATGCCAAAAATAACACCCATCGTATACGTACATTCACGCGCGCTCACATAAAGATGACACAGTGTATTCATGGCATATGGATGTGCATAACGCGTGTGCGTGCGTGCGTGCGTGCGTGCGTGCGTGCGTGCGTGCGTATGCGCAGGTGTTTGCACCATGTTCAACAGCTACATTTTTATTTTTAAATAACCCTGGTTTGAAATAGTTCTACGACTGCTAATTAATTTGTCAACGCGATTAGCATAGTGTTCCCACCCACGTGTCCTGCATTAGGTCCGCGAACCAAGCCACGTCTTAATTAACGTTATAAAGTCCTAACTGTTAGAAACCACTTCCATTCAAATAAAATCCACGGAGTGTATGGTGGTTCCGTGCGTGTTATTTTCAGAACAACTTTAATTGAAGCGACGACGTATTCAGTCGACGTAAAGCGGCGTTTCGTTACCACGTTTGCGGTGAAACGAGCACCTCCACGCTTATTTAATGTGATGTTTGCTGTTAACGATGTCTCTAACAGCCACTTGCCCGCATGAAGACGCGATACTTCGCAGGAGCGACTTCATAGACTCGCCGTTTGAGATCGACGCATTCAGCCAACGACCCGACTACAAATTAGCGTGGGCCCGCCGCCACATCACAGCGAGACACCCTCGACCGGTGTCAGCGAACCTGAAATTACCGCGTCGGTTGCCCGACTCGCGCCCGCACCGCGCACAGGGCCCGGGAATGCGGCTGCACTCCGCCGTGGTTCGTTCCCACGTACTCGCGAGATGTAATAATTAAAGACGACGGAAATGTCGGATGTCAGGCGCGGCCAAAGTCATGTGTTGACGGACGCTGGTCATTGTTGGTCATGTGAAGACGTTGACAATGGTTGATTGACAAGAAAATACCATGAGTGTCAGCCGTCACCTCCGCGGTTCGAATCGGGCGGGGATGAAGACGGACACGTTTGGACACCTGTAGACTAAGACGTGTTCGTTGCAGTGTCTTATTTCCGGTCGATTATGAGTTGGCGGTGTCTTTGTTCGTCCAGTTGTTCGTTACCTGTCTATCTTCACGCTAAGGTAATACAGGAATTATATATAGTTGTTGACAAAAGTAGCCATATAGAATAATGGAATCGGTTTTACGGTTTTGGAACACACGCACACACGCGTGCACGTACTCAGGCCCGCACGCACGAACGCACGCACGCACGCGCACACTGTAACGTGTTGGTGTCATCTGTATAAACACGTATCTGAACCCGCCTATATACTTCCCTTTCAACACTAAATGTGAATGACATCGTACCTGACTATTTACGTTTCCATAAACTAATTACAGCACCGTAGTTGTCCTTATCAGAACTGGTGATTTCACCATTATCGCCGAGGCCGTTGACAAGTCCGCGCTATATGGACACCGAATGTCCGACAATGTGTAATGGCTCATCTTTGTCGTGCACGTCTCTCGCTACACGCCTTCCTCACTTAATGCAATACGGGCCCATACACGCTCCATCGTTGTCACTGTATCATTTAAATATTATTAAGTCGGACGAGGCGGAACCCCCGCTGACGGGCCTGTCCGGGATAACAGACCTGTCACTGATGTGCATTCGACGGTTTCGACTCGGTTTGTATACATTCACTGACCCACCAATGAACGCACCAAACAAGGGAAACGTACTGCGTTGTTTGCTGTAAGGCACGTAGGGACGAAAATGATAAACGCCGCCAATTATCATATATATATATATATATATGTATATGTATATGTATATGTATATGTATATGTATATGTATATGTATATGTATATGTATATGTATATGTATATGTATATGTATATGTATATGTATATGTATATACATATACATACACATACACATACACATACACATACACATACACATACACATACACATACACATACACATACACATACACACACACACACACACACACACATATATATATATATATATATATATATATATATATATATATATATATATATATATATATATATATATATATATATATATATATATATATATATATATATTACGTGCAGTGACTTTAGACAATGCACTATTCACCATATTATACCTTGCATTGTGAAGTGGTAATATAACGAAGAATAGGTGAAAGTCACGGAGAAAAGTAACCTCCTTTACCTTCACAACGACAGCGAGTTTCGATTAGAACCACTTTTGAGATAATAAAGAGCATTCGTGCATTAGCCTACACAACATTTCTTTTATTTCGATGTGACAGCTAATAAATGTCATGTGAATTTGTGTTAAATAGTAGAATATAGTAAGGAAGTTTTAGTAAATAAATAAATACATACTATAAATAATGTTTAAATATTATGCATTTTAAGAAGAAACCGCGCTAGATTATGAAACATAACCGATTACATATGTTTGCAAACTACAGTGTACATTAACTCAATACATAATATTATATTTGTACACGTTTTGATATGATACGTGTATTTTGTGCAGCAACTGTTATGCACGTTTAATGCACCATGTCGTAGTCGTTTAAAGTCAACATTCATATTGCGTCGAACGATAGATGCCATGGGATATCTTAATGCAATAACGTATAGTAACTCAGTGCTGAAGCTGTTAATAGCGATGACAGTTACGATGCAGGTCAATTAGATGCAGATAAATGACGTGTCTGGGACCACGGAATGGGGGCACGACGTCACGAGTGAATGCTCTGTGGCATTAAATGACATCTTATATAATCTGGGGGGGGGGGGCGTGTTTAGTTATTTTGTGTCACTGCACTTGTTTTAACTTCAGGTATTACATAATATCATGGTAGTCATCGAAGGGTTAAACTCTGAAACTAAGTTGTCAAAGTAGTAGGTTGTCCCATTACTTTTGTGACATTTATATATCATTTTACATGCCCGTCCTCGTGGGCGGTTCAGATGGTTCCAACGAACCCCCGTTTTGAGAGAATTTTTCTTAACAATACTGTTTTCAGAAATCATCTCAGAAACCGCTGGGTGTTTGAATTCGCTCTAACCCCCTTTTCAAAATCCCGAGACGGGACTGTGCTTTGATATTTTTATAGTAGAGGAAATAACACATATATACAATTAACAAGTGTTGGTTCAACACTAAATATTGTATATTAATATTATTTGAGCTATGCGATTCTATTCTATATATTGTGATTTACACTGTTTTTGTTTCTTTATCGCACCGATGGAATTAAATGTAGAATAAATGTATTGTAGAGGGAAACTATAGCCACGTGTAGCTATAACCTCTCATTATTGTAATTGTGATACCTATTTTGTGTGTTCCTCTATCACAATCGCTATAACAAACCACCTTGAATCGTGTGTGTGTGTTATAGGTCAATTCAATTTACATCACGTGTCCTTGAACTATCGCCGTCATTCCTTCAGTCGATTAACCCATTTTAATGATTTCGTCAACGCGTCCTTTTTAAATGTTGCGACCTTTGCACTTTGCAAGGATCAGCGACTTTGGACAACCTTCTTACGTCTGCCTGTCAGCTAGTTCAAATAGGCAGCGTGAGAAACGTTTCAAGGCGGCACGGTAATTCACCGGCGTCTTTGAATCGGGTGTTTTAAAGACTTCTGCGCCACGTGGTAATTAGAATATAATTGAATTCATCTGGCGACTCAATCTAACTATTACCGCGCGACCTCAACATTAATCGAATAAAATTTTTTGACGGCAGCGTGACAACGGTATATAATGAATTCGCACAAACAACGCCACATCGTTATGTGCGAATGCTACGTTTACCGTTATAACCCGCAAACGTCGTATAAGTGCTGTGCCTGCATTGCATTTGACACAACCGCCCTTTGCGTTAAAGATACTACGTCTTATCGTTTTTATCGTAAATCATGTTACATAATTATAGTGTTTCGATTAAGCACATTTAACAATATAATTTGACAGTTACGTATTGCATATGTTTATGAACATCGCCGTTCAACGTGCGGTATAAACATGACATTCGCGGCGAAACATTAAAATCAAACAGATAACGAGCAGGTTAACAAATTGTGATGTAAACACATATTGAGCGGTGAAGACGTTATAACAGGTCACACTTCGCACCGTTAATGATTCGCGGTTTAACCTTCGTCCAAAGAAAGAAACATATACTTGTTAAAACACGGTTCTCAGGCATGGCGACGTTAGGATGTAGGCAATTCCCATAAAAAGTGCCAAGTAACGATGTAGAGTAAAGAGTTGGATGCAAGTAAAGACAATAAAAAATATTTAATTTGTATGTGTTTAGCAAATATCCTTGATATTATATCAAGTGAACTAACGCACACATGAAGCAGCAAGGCGTGAGCTGAAATATGAGTAGATCGATAAACAGCTTAAAATGTTATTCATTGTTAATGTGATAAATTTGATACAGCCTGTATATTCAAAACATGATATCCCGAAAAGTACTTTTTTACATTTAAGTTTTTCTCGACTGCAGCCATATCATAATAATTGCAAATCTCCATTGACATTCTTACAACTCTATAGATCATTGTTGGTAACAACAAAGACAGTCATATATCAGCCACAATCATCTTCTAGATATATAATTAGCAAATGTTATATAATACTGTAGATTCCTTCAATGGTTTACATTGCTCAATAAAGTACAAAAACTGTCAATGTATCATTCAACATACAACGAAGGCAACGATACAGACGATATATTAACAATTGTTATATTACTGCACATAATGAATACATTGTACATGTTTGAAAGTTTTATCTTGAAGAATAATTAATAATTATGTCTAATATTGGAATTGGTTTAGCATTTCAGCATCAAGAGTTTCCCAGAAAGACATTAGAAAAATGCACAATGGAATGGTCCTTGCTAATATCAGTATGCTAATTAGTTATTCATTAACAACGTCCAGCTTTATGGGAATTTTGTGTGCCAATTCGGTACTTTCCGTGATAATGGCCCATATACAACTGTTCAAGAATGTCGGTCAAATATAAATACACGTTAAACTCGTAGCAGGGTAGACCGAATGACTCGAAGCAGGGTAGACCGAATGACTCGAAGCAGGGTAGACCGAATGGGTCGTAGCAGGGTAGACCGAATGACTCGAAGCAGGTAGACCGAATGACTCGTAACAGGGTAGACCGAATGACGCGTAACAGGGTAGACTGAATGACTCGAAGCAGGGTAAACCGAACGAAAGCTGCTAATGTGTCAATAACGTATACATGCATGTAATATGTTTTCAACAACAATACTGATTTAGCAACGCGAAGTAACAAAACGTTTAAAAGTGTATTTTGAAACTATAATTGAATGTGTCGTTATGTTGTGTGGGATTTCACATAAACTACTCATTGCATATAAAAAATTAATTATTAATAAAGCATCGCTAACCTGATGTATTAACATATATAAAATCAGATAGAGGTTCATTTCTAATTAGTTTATGTAAATATACCACTTGAAAACAAACTTAGAAAGATTTTGCTCGACTACTGCAAGGTTAGCATTAATTAGGGAAGTCAAAAGAATCGATAAATAACATACTG
>BSQZ01000071.1:447500-450000 GCA_033239005.1 Lamellibrachia satsuma | reverse complement strand
TCTGCTCAGAGAAACGTATTTTTCTGACCTTCGTGAATTGAGAGACATTTGTGTTGTTACATATTCGAAAGACCAAGTTCGATTTAAATGAGAGGGGTGCGACAGGAAGTTGGGATGGGAGGTTGGTCCTAAAATTCGTGGGAGGTGGGAGGTTGGCATAAAAAAATACGTGAGAAGTTGGATTGTTTGGAGGTGGGAGGTGGTATTGGCTGGAGGTGGTTTGGTGGGAGGTGGGTGGTTGGCCCCACAGACAGGTGGGAGATGTGAACCTTAGAACCCTGCCACCTTTCTTACGTGTAGATTAGTTCATACGGGTATATAGATTAGTCGAACATTCATGTATGCGATGCATTACAAGAGAGAGGGGGAGAGTGGGACAGTAGGAGAGGGGGGAGAGGGAGAAATGGGGAGAGGGGGAGAGGGGGAGAGGGGAAAGGGGAGAGGGGAGAGGGGAGAGGGGAGAGGGGAGAGGGGAGAGGGGGAGAGATCAGAGATCTCCGGCACATACCATAAACCAGAATTTCCCCATACTTATTGTTTTCCACTAAGTATATATTTTGCATTCCTGAAAGTTTACTTTTGACATAATGTCCATTTGACCATGACATACATACAATTCACTTTATATACGGTGGGCGCACTAGTGCAACTGCTCTGAAATAATATGTTCACCTTTCCGTGTAGACGTTGTGGTTGCATATTTGCGATCTCAAATATATCATCATCGTGTGTGCATGCTAGTGTGATATATGTTGTACATTTTATTGTAAATATTTTACCGAATCGTGTGATATATGTATCATTAGCTAAACATATATGACGATCACCAACGGGCAAACAGCATCATTTATGGGCATATAGGGGCATGCATGGGCATGTATGGGCTTCGCGGCCCAACGTTCTTGATCTACGTCTTCTTCTCAGTTAGCAAATGCTAAAGAAACGTGAGTCATTTCTTTGAGTGTTCGTCTTGCAGTGTCAGTTAGTCGTTCTTGGCTACGCAATGCGGCGAGCACCCCGACAACTTTAACAATTTCTCACCTGATTGTTTGCAGTGTCAACGAAGGCGGTCGCGACGGTGGGGTCGCAGGGGCCAAACATCCACGACCCTCATGCTTTCAGTCCGATGATCTTCCGGGGTGGGCACGGGTGATCACCGCCGCGCGGCGACATCAAAGCGCCACCGAGTCGGCCCCCTGAATGGCACCTGTCGGCCCGTGTAAGGCGGCGCGGGACGAACAGTGGTCGGCGCAGACGAGGTGGGAGTCGAATAACGAGCAGCAGACGGACAGTTATAAGCGGATCAGTGGGCAATGAAGATCATTACACGACGGGTCGAGACGACAATCACCGGGTCGGATGGTTGACACTATCGTCCGACCGCAAGGCCCTCGGCAGCGATGAGGCCACCACACCGCCCGCCCGCCCGCCCGCCCGCCCGCCCGCCCGCCCGCCCGCCCGCCCGCCCGCCCGCCCGCCCGCCCGCCCGCCCGCCGCCGCCCGCCCGCCCGCCCGCCCGCCCGCCCGCCCGCCCGCCCGCCCCCGCCCGCCCGCCCGCCCGCCCGCCCGCCCGCCCGCCCGCCCGCCCGCCCGCCCGCCCGCCCGCCCGCCCCCGCCCGCCCGCCCGCCCGCCCGCCCGCCCCCGCCCGCCCGCCCGCCCGCCCGCCCGCCCGCCCGCCCGCCCGCCCGCCCGCCCCGCCCGCCCGCCCGCCCGCCCGCCCGCCCGCCCGCCCGCCCGCCCGCCCGCCCGCCCGCCCGCCCGCCCGCCCCCGCCCGCCCGCCCGCCCGCCCGCCCGCCCGCCCGCCCGCCCGCCCGCCCGCCCGCCCGCCCGCCCGCCCGCCCGCCCGCCCGCCCGCCGCCCGCCGCCCGCCCGCCCGCCCGCCCCGCCCGCCCGCCCGCCCGCCCGCCCGCCCGCCCGCCCGCCCGCCCGCCCGCCCGCCCGCCCGCCCGCCCGCCCGCCCGCCCGCCCGCCCGCCCGCCCGCCCGCCCGCCCGCCCGCCCGCCCGCCCGCCCGCCCGCCCGCCCGCCATTGTTCAACTGTATTTACTCTAATCCTCATTTGCAGCGTAGGTAAGTGTGACGGGAATAATCAGAGTGTAATTGAAATATCATGGACTGGGTGATATCACCACTCACCGCTGATCTTTACTGTGACGACGTCAGTGCTTAGGATATAACAACAATCGTTATTTTTCGCACATTCATTACTTCGTCATAAAAGGAGGCTTTACATGACACGAAGAAAGCTTTAGACGACACATTAATACTTCGTCATAAAAGGAGGCTTTACATGACACGAAGAAAGCTTTAAACGACACATTAATACTTCGTCATAAAAGGAGGCTTTACATGACACGAAGAAAGCTTTAGACGACACAGCGGTAATTCGAACCAGTGACAAAGGGAAACTAATACACTCCCCTGATTAAACACATAAATTATAAGCAATCATATTATGACGAGTTCACGTGTTAACGACGCTTGCAGAATGTGCGTGTG
>BSQZ01000071.1:427500-442500 GCA_033239005.1 Lamellibrachia satsuma | reverse complement strand
TGTGTGTGTGTCCGTGCGCGTGTCTGCGCGTGCGCGCGTGTTTCTGCATGTGTGTCCGCGCCACAGGCATCAATTGAACACAACTCGCTAGTTGGTCATAGGGAAATGATTAATGATGTAACTTTGTGGTCCGTGCTTTTGTTCTGCCACATGCAATTACAAACAATGTATTTGATTTACATCAATTAATTTTACACTTTAATATCACAGAAGTCCGAGCTCTACGTTTCCCATCAAAACAAAACATTTAGAATGTTTATAATTAATGTCGACGTTGTGTTTAGTATGTTGATTTTTTTTAGATTCCCTCACTAAAAAATGTAGTTATAACTACAATGGTTATACAGTGTAATAAGTGACATTAAACCCGGCACAAGTTATGTATATGTTAACAAGTCCAATTCCAGGTAACGCTGTGTCAGCAATTGTTAATTAAAACGTAATCATGACATTACGATCTGTTGTCTGGTCTGGGCCGCGTGGGGTGATATATAGTATATTTTCATATATTTATAAACTGTTTGGACACAACGAATGTTCAAACGGAACATTTGTGTTCATTGCAACTTGCAGTTCTAGTTCTTATGTTAGTCATTGTTTCCCTTTACATTGTTGAAAAGCGTAAATAACCGATGCTTTTAATAATTTATGTAGTTTCGTTATATATCATTGCGCTTGCTTATGCCATTCATAATATTATATTAAGTTAGTAGAAACAACTTTAACTATGTTGTCATGGGGTTTCATACGTGTAACTTGCTTAACTTAAAGTCAAGTATATTCCCATATATGTTGCCTGTATGGTAAGCTGATAACACCAAACAGAACACAATTATATAAAATTAATTATACGCCAGTGGGCATGATATTTTACTACCACGTATTAACTGAGATATTACTTATATACATACAATGTACGTACTATAAACACAAATTGGTCAATACCCACGTCTTATCTTGTACTAGTAAAAGCGCCGTTGCTAGTGGCCATTTAAAATAAGAATTAATAATCAAATATTAATACCTAACTTCAAACCGTCAATGAATAGTATCTTCTTTGTAAGGAGCGCATATAGATATGTGAGAGTGAAAGGCAATTCTGTTTGGGGCGTCAAACCGCAGTGAAGCGATGAAAAAGTCATATAGCGCCGCAGGGCGAATGGACGGCTGCGCGGCGGCAGTGTTCGACCGAGTGGGTGGCCGCGCTACACAACACACCGATTGAAAGCCGCGCTCGAGATCTCTAATTATGCTGGGCCGCCGTGTGTTGCGGGCGGTGCCCGTGCAGCGCATCGCCGGCGGCAACGCGAGCCCCGGCCGACTGGCCCTGAACCACTTAAATTGTATTTGACTGTTTAGTTTTATGCTGTCTGTAGAAGTAATTGTATATCTGTATAAGCAACAAATGTGTATGGGATTCTTATCTGATACTGCCTGTGACAGAAGCTGACATTTATTATTATTATTATTATGTCACATGGGAAAATGCCTCTACATGATACATCGGCATTGAAAGTGTAATTTATTTAACATTAAAAAGTTGTAACTAAATGATGTATCAGTTTATTTGGTTAGTCGATGATGACAATAATATTAATAATACTGATAATAATAATAATAATAATAACAATAATATAATACAAATAACAATATAATAATAATAATAATAATAACACCAACAATAACAACAATAATAATAGTAATAACAATAATACTTATAAAGTTCTGTTGCGCCTTAATCCTCAACAACCTCAGACACGCAACACAGTCAGTCATTAAGCATCATATCAAGGACAAGGACGCACTAGAGGTATCATCAGAGCAAAGGAAGCAAACGATTTTTGTAGAAATATATGGCTTATTTATATGGGAAATACGAATTCGACAGCTTGGTGTTTGTTTAAAATATTTGTTTATAATATATTACTGCATTTTTATAATTAAATTTACGAAAATCGCAATCCTAAGCACTAAAATATAAATGTTATTTCAGTAATCTGAACATTGTTGGAACCATTGTTAAGATTTGGTTACATATATATACATGTGTATATGTATATGTATGTATATATATATATATATATATCCCTCTTAATATCTCTTAATATATATATATATATATATATATATATATATATATATCCCTCTTAATATCTAAAAAATGCGTTTTTCATTACATTAATCACGAATTTGTTCAGACATAAATTGGTAAGAAAGTTATTTATATCCTTGATTGTTTTGTCTAAAATTATTATGAACCACTTCAGTTGCACTAAACTCGCCAGCACAGCTGCTGCAAATGTCTATTGTTTTCGTCAAGCGAACAACGTTAGGCAAGATAATTATTATCTCTGCTCACAGTCGAGTCACGATTGCCGGGAATCAACACACGCGTCTGTATTAAACGCGTAACAATACATAAACAACTAGCCCGAAAACACGTGTGTTACTAGAATAACTAATAGTGAGTTGTATTTATGTAACAATAAAAAAGTCTTTGTCTTTCTTCAAGCCGACAGCCTGTTTTCTCCGGCGTCGGTCGTGTTGATAAATCAAAAAGTTGCTAAATATTGTCTACGTATTGTGTAGTTTTATAAACAATTCCCACGGTATGCCTAACACCAGGTCGTAAGTAGAGCAAAGTTGCTTAATTTTAGTATCAAGAAACGATCGAATATAGACGTATCTTAAAGTAAGAAATACGCGACTGATATTCCTAAGTGTAAGCAGTGTTCGGTTGTAGAAGTACACAGAACGAAATAAAACAATGCAGTGATTTGTAGGGTTTGACGTTGGGCTACTGTATTTGTAGATTGGGCTACTGTATTTGTACGTTTGGATACTGTATCTGTACGTTGGTATACTGTGTTTGTATTAGTATCATAAACATGTTGTTATATAGTGACTTTTATATTTCTTTATCTGCTTGTATCATGGTTAATCTTATAATTATAATATTCAATATCATCTTTATGTTATGACATATAATATACAATTTATTTAATGTAACATTTATTAATGACTTTATAATTGGGCTACAAATATTATCCTTATTATGTTGATGTAACAATTATCGCTCTGTAATCATATCGTAATCGTACTGCGGCAATTATTACACTACACTACGGATATCAGTTACACGAATCAGTTTTCTGCAACCGCATGCTAGATGTGTTATCGTAATTATATTTGATTTCACGACTAACACAATTTTTAACTATTATCGGAGTTGTTGTGATGGCTACGTCTGTTAGCGTCGGGCCGCCGTCGGGCCTACGTCGCCTGCACGACGTTACCCGCCTGTCGACGGCCGTCCGCGCCACGACCAAGTGTCATCGCTCAGAACATCGACCATCAGTCGCACGATTAACTTCATCGGCCGCCATTCAGCAAGTGTGGCTCCGTCGTCGGTGTAGAAAGCAGCCATTACGCAGCAGACGACAACTGCGTAGATCGGCAGTTTTTCGTTCTGATAGCCCGTCGGCAGCTGATAACGCGGATGTTTCGTGCGTTTTCAAACGTAGGTTCTGAGTATAATATAGCATGTTTATGTCACACGTTGACGTGATCATCGTCTGGTTACAAGATCTGACGCAATGTTGACGTAATCATGCATTGATTAAGCACTCTTAAACGTTAGATATGTATGTCACACGTTTTGTGATTGAAATAATAATCTGGCATTTTAGATTAAAACACAAAAATCCAAGAATTTAAATTTACGAAGAAGATTAATGGGTAATAAAACACTAATTTGTCTAATTATATTTTGTTGTGAACGATAACACTGCGTTATTTCTATTTAATATCACAGCGCATATTAATTACTATTTGTGTTGTATTCTTTACCGCTATAGCAAATTTTAGCAATGATATTTATATATATATATATATATATATATATATATATATATATATATATATATATATATATATATGTATATATATATGTATATATATATATATATATATATATATATATATATATATATATATATATATATATATATATATATATATATATATATATATATATATATATATATATATATATATATATATATATATATATATATATATATATATATATATACATACATACATACATGCATACATGTATATGTATATGTATTATGTATGTATATGTATATATTTATGTTTATGTATGTATATGTATATGTATATATATATATATATATATATATATATATATATATATATATATATATATATATATATATATATATATATATATATATATGAATGTTGCCTCCTCCCCATTTCAATAGTGTGTGCCTTGGTACTGATGCATATCAGTACATATTATACATAAACATTCGATACATAATAATATTGCAAGATAAATGACGCGAAATGGGCACATACATACATAACAACGACAGTAACAAATCTACACATTATAATAGGCCTAATTATATAGTGCGAAATACGTTCAAGATGAGGCGACTTATATAAACTGATGGTATTGTTTATTTGTGTTCACATTTTAAATAATATATGTGGCCTTTGCCAGGGTTCGAAGCATTGGCAAAACATTATTATCTAAACATTATTATCAAAACGTTATAATTATTTCGTCGTTTGCAAATGTCAGTTATATATTTAGAATCCAGGGGAAGCAAATTCAACTTTATTTTGTACACTTAGCGTTAAATGCAATTTCATTACACATTTATGGAACGTGTTGATGGGTTTTGAGAGATATTTGATACCCAGTCATTTTCATCCAAAGTGTTAATCGTAATGTTGGACTTGGTTACTAACGTACCGTTTATTAACCAACCTAGTGCCGCCGTTAATGTTCTTAAGATGTCATAAGTCATCAGCAATTTCATAGCAAATCGGCACACTACTTAAGCTTGCACGAATAATGGAAAATTATACATTATTTTTTTATTATAGCTACTACAAAGTACTACTGTTGTTGTTGATTCGAATAGTGTTGTTGTTGTTGTTGTTGTTGTTGTCACTAATGCCGTTGTTAATTATTCTTGTTGAATCATAAATTGCTGTGATTATGTCGAAGTGTGGCAGATACTTACCGGCCGAGGGTCGGTCGGAGTAGCGCGTGCAGTAGACCCAAGCAGGCCACACTATTCCTTTACTGTTGGCGGAGTCCGAGTCCGGGCTCTCGGGGCTGTGTTTCCGCTCGACGTCCGCGCTGTCCGTCTTCACGGTCTTGTAGCAGGAGACGGGCGCGACGGTGTCCTGTTTGGGGGAGTGCCGTCGCACGCTGGCCGTGAAGGCGCTAAAGCGAGGCCCCGACCGGTCGCGTACTGCCTCTTTCGCCCCGCGTCGGACCCCGACGCCGAAGCTTGGCTTAAGGATCTCCTGTATGGAGAAGTTCGTCAGACGAAGCGGGATAACTAGATCGGGATCTGCGGGCGCCACTGTCTTCTCCGCACCCGACACACTACCTGGACTCATCGACAATGTTGACATATTGGTGACTGTCTTGAAATCAAAGGTGTGTTTCCATTGCTCTCGCGACAGATAATGCCCGTCCGCCTAAGCTCTGTTCGCGTGCTCACGCACAGTTTGTGGGCGTGGCCAAGACACTGTTGACGTTGACCAATGGGCGTTCGGCGAACTCGACACAAAAGGTATCAGCGACGCTGTGACGACATTCGATCTCTTTATGCTAATAAATGTCATAATCAAGACATGTATTGTTCGCCTCGCGACGGACCGTTGGCTGGTCGAACAATCGCTCGGTAGGCGCGCAAACATTCGTTCGGTCAAGCCGGGCGGAACAGCTTCAACTGGTCTTGGGTCTAACAGCTTCAACTGGTCTTGGGTCTAGCTTCAACTGGTCTTGGGTCTAACAGCTTCAACTGGTCTTGGGTCTAACAGCTTCAACTGGTCTTGGGTCTAAACAGCTTCAACTGGTCTTGGGTCTAACAGCTTCAACTGGTCTTGGGTCTAACACCTTCAATTGTCATTGGATCTAATTTAGAACTAGTAAATCCGATGTTCATTTAAGCTTATAGTTTGGAACTGTCATTTTCGCAGTTCGAGACGTCAGTTCTCATTGGGTTAAAAAAAACAAAATCGACCTGCATGGTTTCGTTCGTTCAATGAAACATACGGGAATATGGACGAGAGAAGCTGTTTCTTCTGAGGGATTACAGCATGACAGCAATAAGTGTGGTTTTGCTCGGCTTACTGTTGTTTGTTGTGCTTAACACTTCTTAAGTATTAATTTGTCCCCGCACACAAACTCATGTTTGCTATATATTGCAGAGGCAATGCAGAATAACATATATAAATACAAACTAATTTATGAACAATGCTGAAGAATCAGAAGGCAACATACTGGACGCAGTAGGAACATATTTCATCCGCGTTGTCCCCGATTCGGTGACATAGCAGTATTTGTCAACGTTGTCATGACGACTCATTTGCAACACACCAGATCATGAATTATTGTCCCCTGTGAGTTTGTAAAGTATTGCAATGTAACATTTCACTTACCTGTCTTCGTAAATTGTTGATTATATGCTTTGTTTAATTCAAGATTTTGTTCTGTATTCGTTGTTCGTGTGACCAATCGTTTGTTGCATTTCCGATTTGATAAACGGAATAGTCGAGTATGGCATGTCGTTGTGTGTATGGCATGTCGTGTGTGTGGCATGTCGTTGTGTGTATGGCATGTCGTTGTGTATGTGGCATGTCGGTGTGTGTGTGTGGCATGTCGTTGTGTATGTGGCATGTCGTTGTGTGTATGGCATGTCGTTGTGTGTGCGTCCATGCGTGTGCATTGTGTACGAACATAATATGTGCTCGTTTTAACGTTAACAAAACTGGTAACGTTTTGTTAACGAAAGGGTAGACTAAATACACATTTTGTGTGATCGATATGCGGCTGCATGATTCAGGCGAAGAACCCATTAACACATGAGTCACTAGGCCACTCGTGAAGAGCACGCGGCCCAGTTATCGCATCCAACCTGTTTTCCCAAAGACAATTATTTAAGCAGTCGCATATATTATTATCGAATCGCTTGCAAAGCTCGCTATCCTGCAGGAGTTGTGCAGTCTTGTAGCTTTTTCGGTTTGTCTACATCACGCATACACACACACGCACACGCACACGCACACGCACACGCACACGCACACGCACACGCACACGCACACGCACACGCACACGCACACGCACACACACACACACACGCACGCACGCACCGGGCCGGACATAGCAGCAAACCCGGTGAATTCTGATGGCGGCATCGTGGGACCGTCGCCAAGAAGGAATTAGGCCCGGCGACGTGTCAACTCTCCAGCGATACGTTTGATGTGTGCTGCAGGCTCCACCGAGCATGTCTAGATGCTATCGCTGTTCAAAGACGCCGCTTTTTTCCAAAGGCCGTCGAAGCGGCGGAAGAAAAAACGATATTTTGATCGCGAGCGACAACTTTTCCAACGAGGCTCCGATCGCGGAGTCTCGCGGCGGGCGAGCCCCGGACGACACGCGATACGCCGCGCCGAGCAGCCAGCGCCTGAATCGTCCCGCTACGGCGGCGCCTCGCAACCTGTAGCGCAGGCATTCGCCTTTGGACAACTGTGCTGAAATATACGGATGACAGGCATTTTAAATATCTACACACATACTATACGGAATCACAAACAAACATACTCTAATTGAAATTGATTCGTCTATTAAAAAAAAGTTTATTCTAAGCGAGAACGTTTTTATAAATGTATCAGTTGTATTGCGGAATGTTGGGATATCCTTGTTGGAATGTTACATTATTAAAAAATTATTATACATTTAAAATATGCTTAGGTATTAACCTTCCCAATGTCAATCTAATGCTGTGGTATTTCATTCAGTTAAATGTAAGCATGTTTGAAATATATTTGATTGTTAATCAGTGTTTCAATTGATGTATCTATGCTTTCTTTCTATCTGCAATAAATACACTCGAAAATGATAGTACTGGCCTGTGACTTTTGAAAATAACCAGAACGCATCCGATATTTGAATAAGTATTAATTTATCAAGTATAAAAGTGTTATACTAGTTTTTATCGTTTTCAACAAATTACAATCAATGCTATGTAGTGCGTTGATTATAATAATGAATTCATATGTTTTGTAGAAATAGATCCATTAATTCATTCGTACATGTATGTCGCATCTTTTAACCAGAGTTTTGCTAAATTGTGTTTTGTTTACTAGTAATCAGACGAGTAGGTCTGAAGACGTAGGCGTGGCGCCACTTGTCGTATGTTGTCGTGAGTTCCGCCCAAGTCGCCACCTGCCTGCGACAGGTGGCGTCCCAACACCGCCCTATGCATCATGCAGATGACAGAAAATGTGCCTTTTTATACGCGTCCATGGGAATGTATTGGAAGGGAATTGTATTAGTGTAGACGTCTTGCAGAGAGGAAGCACTCATAACCGGAAGAAGAAAAGGAAGCGGGAGAAAAGGAAAAAGAGGAATAAGAGGAGGAGGAAGAAGAAGAAGATGAATAAGCAGAAGAGGTAGAAGAGAAATAAGAGGATGAAGAAGATGAATAAGAAGAAAAGTTAGAAAAGGAATAACAGGATGAAGAAGAAGAAAACGAATAAGAAGAAAAGGTAGAAGAGGAATAAGAGGATGAAGAAGATGAATAAGAAAAAAAGGTAGAAGAGAAATAAGAGGATGAAGAAGATGAATAAGAAGAAAAGGTAGAAAAGGAATAAGAGAATGAAGAAGAAGAAGACGAATAAGAAGAAAGGTAGAAAAGGAATAAGAGGATGAAGACGAAGAGGAAGACGAATAAGAAGAAAAGGTAGAAGAGGAATAAGAGGATGAAGAAAACAAGACGAATAAAAAGAAAAGGTAGCAGAGGAATAAGAGGAGGAAAGAAGAGAAAGAAGAGGAATGAGAGGAGGACGAAGAAGAAGTAGAAGAAGTAGAAGAAGTAGAAGAAGTAGAAGAAGTAGAAGAAGGGATGCGTCTTAAAATGTTCCTCATACTTATTACATAATGCCTCCATTTAATATTTCCGATCTGGTTGCTTTTGATTCTTCGGGTGTTTTGCGTTTATCTGGTGTTTGTCTGGTGTTTGTTTGGTGTTTGTCTGGTGTTTGCCTGGTGTTTGTCTGGTGTTTGTTTGGTGTTTGTTTGGTGTTTGTTTGGTGTTTGTTTGGTGTTTGTCTGGTGTTTGCCTGGTGTTTGTCTGATGTTTGCCTGGTGTTTGTCTGGTATTTGTTTGGTGTTTGTTTGGTGTTTGTCTGGTGTTTGTTTGGTGTTTGTCTGATGTTTGTTTGGTGTTTGTTTGGTGTTTGTCTGGTGTTTGCCTGGTGTTTGTCTGGTGTTTGCCTGGTGTTTGTCTGGTATTTGTTTGGTGTTTGTTTGGTGTTTGTCTGGTGTTTGTCTGGTGTTTGTCTGGTGTTTGTCTGGTGTTTGCCTGGTGTTTGTTTGGTGTTTGTCTGGTATTTGTCTGGTGTTTCGCTATTTCGTACGTTTGGTGACTATTTTAGGACTATTTGACCGTTAATCCATATTTCCGCATTGACCACCGATGTTCGTGGCTTGTTTGTCAACTTGGCAGGTAGTTGCCAACTCAGCGCTATGGCATTGTAAGAAATCTTACCTGTTCGTCGGCAACGTAAATGATTTAACAAGATTTAACAAGATTGCCATCCCAAACAACAAGTTCCAGATTTCTCATCTATGTGTAGCCCGCCCTAATCAAATATCTGTCAATTCTATTATTTTAAATATTCACACTACTAGCATTAACACAATCATTTGGCAGTTTGTTCCATTCATTTATCACTCTCTGTGAGAAAGAATACTTTCTCATGTCCAACCTACACTGCTCCTTAACTAATGCTGCTTTGTGTCCTCTGGTTCTACTGCCTTCTTTAAGTATGAAGAACATATTCCTATCAACATCCTCATAACAGTTCACTATTTTAAACACTTCTATTTGGTCTCCTCTTAGACTCCTGGTCTCTAGTGTTGTCAAACCACATTGTAATAAGCGACTTTCGTAACAAAGGTCTCTAAATTCTGGAATCATTTTAGTTGCTCTTCGTTTTATTCTTTCTAGCTTGTCTATGTCCTTCTTACGATACGGCCTCCATGCTTACAATATTCCAAATGTGGTCTAACTATTGCTTTGTACAGGGGTACAATTAGCTGTTTCTCCGTATACACGATAGTTTTCCTAATTAGAAAAAATATGTGGTCAGTTAAAGTTAAATATATTTATATATTAAGGTGTATCTGCTAATTCAAGATCAGTTCAAGATAGGAGCAATATTAATACAGCAACGCCGTTTTTGTAGTTAGTTTGCCAACCATTCGCATGATGGAGCCACCACCGAGCATCTCTCCGTAGCTGTTATCGCCAGAGATTTTTGACACAGACAGGAGACATTATCTCTCATAAGGCTTGTTAACAAATGCAAATGCATCTGAACGCCCATTTGAATGTTGAACATTTGAATGCGCATTCAAATGCCTCCATAAATTTTTATGTATTCGCATTTGAATGCGAACCACAAACATTTGATTTGTCAAATGCACAATCAAATGCGCAATCAAATGCATGCGTAATTCTTTGAAAAACTATTATTGTTAGATTCACTTTCCAAAGTCCACAACATGAAATTTAAAAAATTGCTCTGTAGTGAGCAGTACCCTCAGCAGATTATGAAATCATTATCTGACCTGTGAATCCACTTTCACAACGTGCTCTTTGAAAAAGTGCTCTGTAGGTCAACTGGTCAATGCCTGAGCTGTTATTCATACAACATGAAAAGACCAACTGGTCTATAGGCTGGTGGCTTCAGAGGTTACCTGTTCAATGAAACAATGCAGACAAGTGACTCCCTTGTGTTGTGTTGGCACTGTTGGGGTGGGTTGGGGTGGTAGCTCATTGGGGGAGTAAACATTAGCAATGCCAGCCCTGAATATTTACAGCCAGAGAGGGATATTAGTGGTAGCTGTAATTATCCACCAGGTTATCACCCCAGTGACCCCACCAGTGGACAATCTATTATCTTGGGTTCCCCTTCCATTCTGGCCTACCTGAAGGATTAGCCTTTCATTCCCTGCCATGGTTCCCAGTAAACTGTCAGTTGCAAACTGTCCTGTGCAATATTACTGCCACTGCCATCCAAGGCAGCAAACTGTCCTGTGCAATATGACTGCCACTGCCATCCAAGGCAGCAAGTTCTAGATGGCAAATGGACAACGAAGCCTTTAGCTTCTCCAGAGTCCAACATTGTTTCCTCCCTCCCATTTCCATCATCTCTGCTGGCCTGGAACTGCGTGACTCAGTGTATGACTCTACATACATGTTCATGTAGTAGTACTGGTATTTAGTGGTACTTAGTGGCTACAATAATGTACTACTGTATTTATTAAATAAATTAACAATGTGTTGTTCTCCAAATAAAGCAAACTGTTAATATAAAGCTAAACAGTTGAAATTAATTCAATTGCATTTGCAAATGTGTAAACATAACATTTGCATTTGCATTTGAATGCGACCCAAAACATTTGCATTTGCATTTTAATGTGTTCATGTAAACTGGGTTTTGCATTCGCATCTGCATTTGAATCAAGTGAAACATTTGCATTTGCATTCAAATGCGTTGACATGCATTTGTTAACAAACCTGTCTCTCATCCCTAGAATCTTCCCTCAGCCCATTTGATGTCCCCATCGGCCTATTATATATGTTTACTGCTCCTTACATAATTTAAAAAAAAATTTTTATGCATAACCATAAGTGCATCACATGTGGTGTGCTGCCGCGGTTCGGTTTCCCGAGGATTTTAGTGCAATAGAAGTATTTTATATATTATTTATTATATATTATATAACTCTCTATATTTCAGACTACTTTTGTTCATATTTGATGAGTTTTTATGTGACATTTGAAATTATAATTATTGGACCTGCGGCACCACCAGCAGTGTTACGTGTCCTGCTTAGTGTGAACCCATTTCATTTAACACAACAGAATATTCAAGACTAACTAGTATGCACCATTTGGTATGTTGGCTACATTTTAAACTTCTTCTCATCACTGGATGTACATTTTCTTTCTTACAGCGCATGGAAATCCACGATACTTGGCCAAATTCAGGACTAGCCCGTATTTTAAATAACATATTTACACAGCACCATTAACTACCATGTGCAATATGACTGCTACTGCCATCCAAGGCAGCAAACTGACCTGTGCAATATGACTGCTACTGCCATCCAAGGCAGCAAACTGTCCTGTGCAATATGAATGCCACTGCCATCCAAGGCAACAAACTGTCCTGTGCAATATGACTGCCACTGCCATCCAAGGCAACAAACTGTCCTGTGCAATATGACTGCCACTGCCATCCAAGGCAGCAAACTGTCCTGTGCAATATGACTGCCACTGCCATCCAAGGCAACAAACTGTCCTGTGCAATATGACTGCCACTGCCATCCAAGGCAACAAACTGTCCTGTGCAATATGACTGCCACTGCCATCCAATGCAACAAACTGTCCTGTGCAATATGACTGCCACTGCCATCCAATGCAACAAACTGTCCTGTGCAATATGACTGCCACTGCCATCCAAGGCAGCAAACTGTCCTGTGCAATATGACTGTCACTGCCATCCAAGGCAGCAAACTGTCCTGTGCAATATGACTGCCACTGCCATCCAAGGCAGCAAACTGTCCTGTGCAAAATGATTGCCACTGCCATCCAAGGCAACACACTGTCCTGAGCAACATGACTGCCACTGCCATCCAAGGCACCAAACTGTCCTGTGCAATATGACTGCCACTGCCATCCAAGGCAGCAAACTGTCCTGTGCAATATGACTGCCACTGCCACCTAAGGCAGCGAACTGTCCTTTGCAAAATGACTGCCACTGCCATCCAAGGCAGCAAACTGTCCTGTGCAATATGACTGCCACTGCCACCTAAGGCAGCGAACTGTCCAGAGCAATATGACTGCCACTGCCATCCAAGGCAACAAACTGTCCTGTGCAATATGACTGCCACTGCCATCCAAGGCAGCAAACTCTAGAATAGACAACGAAGCCTTTGGCTTCTCCAGAGTCCAACATTGTTTCGTTTTTGTATAACCAATCTTTACGAGATGAAAGTTTTTCAACATATTCAGACTTCTAGCATTTATGCGATCAGCAGATAAGTTGTTCCATTCATGTATTGTTCCCCGTGAAAATTAAGCTTCTTATGTCTAAACAACACTGTTCTTTTACTAAAGCTACTTCGTCTTCTTTAACTTTACTAAAGAGAGAGAGAGAGAGGGGGAGGGGGAGAGAGAGAGATAAATAGAGAGAGAACGAGAGAGAGAGAGAGAGAGAATGAGAGAGAGAGAGAGAGAGCGCGGGAGGGAGGAATGGAGGGAGGGAGATATATGTATATATGTATATATATATATATATATATATATATATATATATATATATATATATATATATATATATATATATATATATATATATATATATATATATATATATATATATATATATATATATATATATATATATATATATATATATATATATATATATATATATATATATATATATATATATATATATATATATAGTATATATATGTATACATACATATATATATATATATATATATATATATATATATATATATATATATATATATATATATATATATATATATATATATATATATATATATATATATATATATATATATATATATATATATATATATATATATATATAGAGAGAGAGAGAGAGAAAGAGAAGGAGAGAGAGAGAGATAGATAGAGAAAGAAAGAGAGAGAAATAGAGAGAGGGAGAGAGAGAGAGAGAGAGGGAGAGAGAGAGAGAGAAGGAGAGAGAGAGAGATAGAGAAAGAAAGAGAGAGAGATAGAGAGAGGGAGAGTGAGAGAGGGAGAGAGAGAGAGAGAGAGAGAAAGAAAGAGAGAGAGATAGAGAAAGAGAGGGAGAGAGAGATAGATAGAGAGAGAGAGAGAGAGCGAGAGAGCGAGAGAGCGAGACATAGACAGAGAAATAGACAGGAACAGAGATAGTGAGTGAATGAGTAGGTGAGTGAGTGAGTGAGTGAGTGAGTGAGTGAGTAAGTGAGAGAGAGAGAGAGGGAGAGAGTGAGAGAGATAGGGAGAGAGATAGAGAGAAAGAGAGAGAGAGATAGAGAGAGGGAGGGAATATATATATATATATATATATATATAGAGAGAGAGAGAGAGGGAAAGAGAGAGAAAGAGAGGAGAGAAAGAGAGGAGCCAAGGGACAAGCCAAGCTTAGTTTACCAGTTACCAGGCTATCATGTAATGGTGGAACAGGTTACATTAAGAAAAAACACATACATTTAAGCCAAAGGGGCAATGTCCCCCAAAATACGCCACTGTCCTACGCGTGTTAGCCGCTGCCGTGAAGTAGGAGAAAGTGTAACCCTTATTTGTTACATATGTATATACCTTGGTTAGTACCTTCGATCATCGGGGGTATTATTGTAAAGTTGAGTCACTCACCAGAGTCCACCGGCGTAACCGAGACACTCCCAGATTAACTATAGGTGGACGGATTTTAGTGGTTGACCAGCGCAGTCTAATCTAGGCCGGAGACGTGGTGTGCGTGTGCGTGTGCGTGTGCGTGTGCGTGTGCGTACATGTTTTGCATGTACAGTATTGTACACATAACTAGGATCGACATCATGGCGATGTGCCTATATTTTATTTCAACATCATACAGAACTATACTCACAAAGTGATAATGATCCAAGTAGAACATAGTTTGTTGTTAGTTTTCACAAACGTTATGATAAGTGTTGCCTGTCTGGCCACAACAAAACTAACATTACATATACTACTGCCGTCGATTTCGATTCGTAGTCTGTGTACAACGCAGACAGTTTTATTTAAAGAAGACACCATTTACAACACGCGCATCTATGATATACCAGATATCGTTTGCTCATAGGTCGGTACAAGAAGCTGACGTCACATA
>BSQZ01000071.1:390000-422500 GCA_033239005.1 Lamellibrachia satsuma | reverse complement strand
CCGCCCGCCCGCCCGCCCGCCCGCCCGCCCGCCCGCCCGCCCGCCCGCCCGCCCGCCCGCCCGCCCGCCCGCCCGCCCGCCCGCCCTTACGGCCACACGTTCGGTTTGTCGACCTTTGACATTCCATTCACCAGTTCGATACACCGGAGTTATTTGTGATAATCAGGTGTTGCCGAGAGGAGGACGGGCGGGAGATGAGCGGCGAGGATAAGGGACGAGTGGCGGTGATGGGAGATAAGTGGCGGGGAAGTGGAATGAGTGGTGGGGATGGGAGATAAGTGGTCACGAACACAGTAATAAAGGAACACGAACACAAATACAACGATGATGATCACGAACACAATGGTAAAGGAACACGACCACGAACACAATGATAAAGGAACACGACCACGAATACAATGATGATGATCACGAACACATTGTTGATGACCACGAACACAATAATGATAACGAACGCAATTATAATAATGAACACAATGACGATTTCGAACACAATGATAATTAGGAACATATGATGACCACGGATACAGTGACGATCATGAACACAGTGATATGCACGAACTTAATGGTGATGACAACGAACACAATGATGATGATGGCCAAGAACACGACAATAATTATCACGAACACAATGATGATGATTACGAACGCAATTATGAGCACGAAAACAGTAAACAGCAAACACAATAATAATCACGAACACAGTGACGATCACGAACACAATGATGATGGCCACAAACACACTGATTGTGATCAGGAACAATATGTCGATCACGAACACAACGATGATGATGACGAACACAATGACGATCACAAAAACACAACGAAAACGGCCAGGGCTGATGGTCCCGGTGACTAAGACGACACCGTAACACCTCCTCTCTTCTCTCTTCTCCTCTCCTCTCCCTCTCAGTTCAGCGTGACGGAGCCGCTGTTCTCCGGCTCGACGCGGGTGACGAAGTGTCGACACAGCAGCTTCTCGGAGATGAACTGCTTGTAGCGGATCCGGGTGTTCTTGTTGGCGACCCCGTAGATGATGAAGTTGACGCTGGCGTGCATGTGCGCGAACAGCGACGCGTACAGGTGAACGGCCTGCGGGAACGTGTCATAGCGATCGACGACCAGGACGATGAGGTACGGCGACCACAGGAAGACGAAGACGATGAAGATCGCCAGCATCATTTTCGCCTGCTTCATCGACTGCTTGAAGGCCGAGTTGCCCGACTTGCCCGTCTTGTTGCTCGTCTTCATCAGACTCTCCTTGGCGGCGTGCAGGTGCATGAAGATGCGCATGTAGGCCCCAGTGATGACGATGAGTGGCACGCCGACGCCGCACAACACGAAGAACAGCGTGTAGAAGTACTGGTAGCTGCGGTCGAAGATACACTGCAAGCAGACACACGAACTCTTGGTCGTCGCAGGTAGAAATAGTCGGGGCAAAGGACAAGATGGTCTGTCTGCCTGTTTGTCTGTCTGTCTTTATGTCTGTACGACTGTCTGTCTGTCTGTATGTATGTTTTTCTCTGTCTGTCTTTCAGTCTGTATGTATATGTCTACCCTCTCCCTCTCTCCTTGTCTCTCATGCACCATACACATCCACACTCCCACACCCCGGCATCCCACACCCCACACTCCCACACCCCACACCCCACAACCAAACTCCCCACAATCTAACACCACCACACCCCACACTCCACACCTAAACATCACCATACTCCCACACCCCACACCCCCACACCTCCACACCAACACACCCCACACCCCACTCTCTCACACCCTCATTCCCCACACCCCATACCCCACACCCACAAGCTCCCACGCCCCATAGTCAGTCACAGTACCTTCTTCGTCTTCGGGTCGAAAGTGTGCCGACTCCAGCCGAGATGACTGGGCGTATCGAGCAGGAAGCCGATGGCCCAGGTGACGCCACACATGAAGACGGCCGAGGTGCGTGTGTAGATGTTGGCGTAGATGCCGTTGTGACACACGAACACGTAGCGGTTGATGCTGATGCAGCCGATGCTGAGCAGGGACACGACACACGACGCGATGCAGATGCTGCCGAGGGCGACGCACATGCGCGGCTTGCCTTCGTAGAAGAAGGCGCCCTGCATCACGCCTGAGGAGACAAAATAATAAAAACATTAGAATTGCCAAGAAGAAGAAGAACAAGAAGAAGAATAACAAGAAGAAAAACAAGAAAAACAAGAACAAAACGAGAACAAGAACAAGAAAGAGAAGAACAAGTAGAACAAGATCAAGAAAAAGAAGAAAACAAACAAGAACAAGAAGAACAAGAAAAATAAGAACAAAACGAACAAGACCAAGAACAAGAAAAGAACAAGAAAAACAAGAACGAGAACAAGAAGAACAAGAACGAGAACAAGAAGAACAAGAACAAGAAAAGGGAGAACAAGAACAAGAAAGAGAACAAGTAGAACAAGATGAACAAGAAGAACGAGAACAAGAACAATAAAAGAACAAGAAGAAAAAGAAGGAAAAAAAGAACAATTAGAAGAACAAGAAGAACGAGACATATTATAGTAATCACTGTGCAAAGATGCGGTTGCAAGAAAGAAATAGTTCTTAACGGAGGAGGGTCTCGCTACGTACCTAAGATTGCGACGGGGTTAATGAGTGCAGTGACGATCATGTCGGACGCTGCGAGGTTGACGATGAAGATGTCGCCCACCATCTGATCCTTCTCCTTCAACGTCAGATTTGTGCCAATCACGAGGATGTTTCCCAGAGTTCCTACTAAGGCAAATATGCCCAGCAGAATGGCATACGGAAATGCGTAGATCGGATGTGACGTCACCAGCGGCGGAAGTACCTCTGAAGCGTTTCTGGCCCCAAATGGGAAGTCCATTTTGCGTTAGTGTTAGCAACTCGTCTGGGAAACACAGAGAATGCTGAATATGTCAGGTGAACATCTGAGAAATAGCGTTGAATATACATCAAATCGGCAGAATTTGGTTCAAACATAAATGCACTTGCATTTACATGTACATGCGGTGACTCCGTTAGATTCGCACTTAAATTGGCTGCACTGCACAAAAGGCATGTGTTCGGTCGCATAATTCATTTACGGTATCTTGTCAGTAGCTAGTTGTCATTTATACGGCTGATTGCACGCACCCTGGTCATTTGTCTGATTACAGCCGACAGCGTTGTGGAACAGACCAATTTAATCAACGAAAGTTATTAAAATCATGATTTATGTATCGGCCTCGCACATAATCGTGGCAACTATTTACGTGGATGTTACGTGTGAACGACTGTGTTGTATCAATGCAACGTGTTGGCGATGACTATGGGCTCATTACTAGCTGCATCAGCTTGATTGTTATCGCCATGTGAGTAACGCGCGGTGCGTCCTGATAGGGTGAACCGAATGTCGAACATTGTGTTACATAACTGAGCTGGTAAGGACACAGTTTGCGATACTGCCAGTATACAGCACAACTAGTCACGCATGTGCACATAATGACAACCCTTTGTCGGTCTTCTCGCTTCTGTCTCCTGCACAAATCACCATAAACATTACGTTAATTTGCGAAAACTCGCGGATGTAGACGTAATATCGCCTCTTTTTGCGCCAGTCCTCCACCTTAACCAGTTCCACGCACGGTATTTATCAGAGCGAGTATATCGATTCCTAGCCAAAGCAGTGGCGTATTTAGAAAATTATGCCCGGGGGGGGCTTAATTTTGTTCCGTATTTTTCCGTTCCGCCGATACTTGGTTGTATGGGTGAGTAGGCTTGGCCACCCTTTGGCCCCCCTTTCGCCTCTCCCCTTGCGAGATCCTAGATGCGCAACTGAACTGAAGACGCGTTTAACCAAACGCGATGCCATCTCGTTAGAACATATAGCACAGTTACACCATCCAGCACAGCGTAACCGGAATATTTTTGAAAACTCACCAACTGAACACAGCTATTGCATTTATAAATTAGTTAATACATGTCCACAATTAAATTTCACCTCGTTTGCAATGCTTATTTAAAAACAAGAGTGTTTCCCAACAAAATGAATATTGCCAAAGTTCCTACAATTTACTGGTGATAAGGGTATATTTTCACTTTGCATAATTATCTCTTTGTTATCACAATTCTAAAAAAATACTGGAAAAATTAAACAATGATAGGTTGGACAATTGTCTGAACAACATGACATATTCAGTCCATGTCAGTATGGCTTTAGATCAAATGTGTCAACATCTCATGCTTTTTTGGAATTGGTTGAAGAGATTACTGCTTCTCTAGATAATAATAAATATGCTATTTGTTGGCGTATATGTAGATCTAGAGAAGGCTTTTGATACTGTTAACCATGGTATTTTGCAAACCAATTATATTGTTATGGTATTCGTGGGATTGTAGCTCATACATATATTTTAAGTTCCTTAGCAAATAGAAGTCAGCACGTTCGGTATGACAATTGTGCTTCTGAAGTACTTACTGTATCTTGGTTCTATGACAATTGTGCTTCTGAAGTACTTACTGTATCTTGGTTCTATGACAATTGTGCTTCTGAAGTACTTACTGTATCTTGGTTCCATGACAATTGTGCTTCTGAAGTACTTACTGTATCTTGGTTCTATGACAATTGTGCTTCTGAAGTACTTATTCTATCTTGGTTCTATGACAATTGTGCTTCTGAAGTACTTACTCTATCTTGGTTCTATGACAATTGTGCTTCTGAAGTACTAACGGTGTCTTGATTCTATGACAGTTGTGCTTCTGAAGTACTTACTGTGTCTTGGTTCTATGACAATTGTGCTTCTGAAGTACTTACTTTGTCTTGGTTCTATGACAATTGTGCTTCTGAAGTACTTACTGTATCTTGGTTCTATGACAATTGTGCTTCTGAAGTACTAACGGTGTCTTGATTCTATGACAGTTGTGCTTCTGAAGTACTTACTGTGTCTTGGTTCTATGACAATTGTGCTTCTGAAGTATTTACTGTATCTTGGTTCTATGACAATTGTGCTTCTGAAGTACTTACTGTATCTTGGTTCTATGACAATTGTGCTTCTGAAGTACTTATATTGCCTTGGTTCTATGACAATTGTGCTGCTGAAGTACTTACTGTATCTTGGTTCTATGAAAATTGTGCTTCTGAAGTACTTACTGTATCTTGGTTCTATGATAATTGTGCTTCTGAAATACTTATTGTGTCTTGGTTCTATGACAATTGTGCTTCTGAAGTACTTACTTTATCTTGGTTCTATGAAAATTGTGCTTCTGAAGTACTTACTGTATCTTGGTTCTATGACAATTGTGCTTCTGAAATACTTATTGTGTCTTGGTTCTATGACAACTGTGCTTCTGAAGTACTTACTTTATCTTGGTTCTATGACAATTGTGCTTCTGAAGTACTTACTGTATCTTGGTTATATGACAATTGTGCTTCTGAAGTACTTACTGTATCTTGGTTCTATGACAATTGTGCTTCTGAAGTACTTACTGTATCTTGGTTCTAGGACCGAAGTTGTTGTTTACATCAGTGATTTTGCTATGTTTCAAAAATATAATTTTTTTGCACACGATACTAACATGTTCTGCTGTGATAGTGATATAAATGAAATTGTCCGGTTGACAAATTACGAGGTGAATCAGCTACTTAAATTCAAAGATAAACAATAAATAAATCAGATAGTTGAAATCACACAATTTTAGGTGTCTTTAGTTAACATGGAAGAGTCATATTTCCTTGGTGAAATGTAAACTGTCTAAGTGTTGTGCCATTATATACAGAGCCAACTTTGTGATTGATAAACGTCTAAGTGTTGTGCCATTATATACAGAGCCAACTTTGTGATTGATAAACGTCTAAGTGTTGTGCCATTATATACAGAGCCAACTTTGTGATTGATAAACGTCTAAGTGTTGTGCCATTATATACAGAGCCAACTTTGTGATTGATAAACGTCTAAGTGTTGTGCCATTATATACAGAGCCAACTTTGTGATTGATAAACGTCTAAGTGTTGTGCCATTATATACAGAGCCAACTTTGTGATTGATAAACGTGGCACTCTTTTCCATACACGTCTGTCTTTATGCATTACATTACATTACATTATATACTGTACTGGAATATGGGGCTACTGATGTTAATTGTTTAGTCTTGTTACAAGAAAAGGTTGGACCACACATCTTAACTATGTTTTAATCTTCATATTCTCAAAGTGTCAGATATAGTTGGGTTGAAAACTGCTGTTGTGCAAGGCATATAATAATTAATTGCCAATGATTATACAAAAGCTTTTCACCCTGTATGACTGTTTACACGACCAGACAGTGTTTCATTTTTAAACAGAATTTTGTACATACCTATTTATAAAGTGTGTGTATATCGGTTAAAGGTGTAAAGCTATGGAAATCACTTGACAGTTCTTTAATGTATTGTCGAATGGTTCATTCTTAAATATATTTGTATATTGTTTATATATATATATATATATATATATATATATATATATATATATATATATATATATATATATATATATATATATATATATATATATATATATATATATATATATATATATATATATATATACAAATGGCATATTAAATAGATATATAGTAACAGTTATTGGTGAGGGGAAGGCAATTTATTGCACCATTACTTTTAACATATTTATTATATTGATCTTCATCAGTTTGTTTATTGGTAGGTTAGGATAAATATCTAGTTTACACTGTCATTGTGCTAGTCAAGTATATATGCATAAACGTTATTGTGACACATGCATGCTTCTATATATACTATACATCTTATCATGTGTATTGCAATGGGGCGAGTGTCATAAGTAGTATACTTCTTTCTTGCCATTTATCAACATTTTTATAAGACATACTCAATTGTAATTTTCTGCTTCGTTTGTTTGTATTGAAATCAACTTCATTCATTTGTTCGTCCTTTCGTTCGTTCATTCGTTCGTTCGTTCGTTCGTTCATTCGTTCGTTCGTTCGTTCGATACGAATATTATGTGACACAAATTAATTCTGCCACGTCAGTTTAATCCATTTGCATTCAACGCATCGGCCCCTCTAACGCAAACACTTTGCCGATCGATGCTGGATGGTTTCAGTAAAACGTTTTCGACTGCACTTTCCGTTATTTTGCATCGCCGCTCCGATAATCAAACCAAATTATACGACTGACTTATCTACATCAGTGTCGCCGCTAAGGTCATCTGACCCAATTATCTATATTTATTGTCCTGAAATCTGGAGAGAGAGAGAAACGGTAAAAACCAGATAAAGTAATATAAATTGTTTTATTTGCAACTGAATTATATTAGGAAGAATATAAGGATGCATATCTTTTTAATTTCCTGTCACCCGATTGATCCAACGAATCGTCTGAACTCGTGGTTTTATAACAAAAATTCTGGGAATGGTGTTCCAAGAAAGATATTGGTACACAATTAATCAACTATATCGGTAGAACATGACATGCAACAGGTACAGCCTACACCTAAATTGACCTAGTCGCTACAGACACACTTTCTCTCGTTATTACTGTGGCTGTAATGTTGTAATAACATGACATGATATGCAACGGGTACAGCCTACACCTACATTGACCTAGTCGCAACAGTCATACCTTCTCTCGATATTACTGTGGCTGTAATGTTGTAATAACATGACATTACATGCAACGGTTACAGCCTACACCTACATTGACCTAGGCGCCACCTTCACACCTTCTCTCATTGTTACTGTGGCTGTAATGTAGTAATAACATAACATGCAACGGGTACAGCGTACACCTACATTGACATGGTCGCCACAGGCACACATTCTCTCGTTATTACTGTGGCTGTAATGTTGTAATAACACGACATGACCTGCAAAGGGGATAGCATATACCTACATTGATCTAGTCGCCACCGTCACACCTTCTCTCGTTATTACTGTGACTGTAATGTTGTAATAACATGCATCGGGTACAGCCTACACCTACATTGACCTAGTTGCTATAAACACACCTTCTCTCGTTATTACTGTGGCTGTAATGTTGTAGTAACATGACATGACGTGCAACGGGTACAGCCTACACCTACATCGACATAGTCGCCACCGTCACACCTTCATTCATTATCACTGTGGCTGTGTTCGAATATTATAAAAACCGGCATCACGTTGATGCACCTCAATCCTATAGTAATGGCCGGCAGCATCGATTACAAGCACGACTGGCCACGGACATAACATGTCATCCAATTAGTATATGCACACAAAGGGTACGCAGTCACGAATGCCTGCATTGGCACCGCCATGACTTCCTGTTGTCATCCGCACGTGCTAGCTGTGCGGGGACTGTTTTGTTGAGTCAACGTTTCTAGACACACTGTGTCAATCACAACTGCACACGTATTGTGTAGCAATACGTGCGATGCACCGGGTGGTGATATCCGAAGCTACATGACACGTACGTCAGCTATTTTATATGTCACAAACAGCATACAAGCGCGTGCATGCACTGATATTTTTTTAGAATGACCCGTATCTAGGTAAAGCGCAGTTTACTTGGCTAACATTTACATCCATTTGTATCGCACGTGGTAGCGTAGGCAACTATCCATCAGTCGTTGAAGCAGACATGAACTTATGTTCATGCAAAGATACTTTGAACGGTATCCAGCAGTCGATTAAGTAGACATAATACAAAAATACGTTACGCGGTATCCACCAGTCGCCGAGGTAGACAGCTGGTGGTTCAGAATAATAATTGCAAGAGGCCATTTACCAGGTAATGAAGCAACGGGGAATAGACGTACCATTGTGTGAATCGATGAAATAGCGGCTGTGGAAGGGGACCCATACCCTAGAGACATCGGCTGTATGTACGTGTGTGCGTGTGTGCTTGTGTGCGTGCACGCCCGCCTGTCTGTCTGTCTGCCTACTGTTGGGAGCGCATTGTATTCATTGGGTGAGTGAATTTATTGATGTTAAATTCTGCATGTTGTTTCATAGCCTCTGAATCTCATAAATGAATAGGTGTCATAATATGATGTGGTATAACATATTGGATTAATATTGTACATTTATTTTATCAATCATTGTGCTACTGACAAGTTTTAGACACTAATTGTAATAATGATGTGTTTTTGACGGGCTTTGACGACTTTTTCGTTTGGAAACTTAGCTGCCATGTCGCTGTTAAAAAGGAAAAACAGCGACAAGAAACTGTTGACATTGTGAGAAACCCGTTGTACCGAGCAATTTACCAGCGGCCGGGAGTCTGGCAGACATCAGCCGTGTAGGTAGCAGCGATTTCTAGCCGCTGTAACGTCAACACTCCTTGCCGCGAACTGTAGGTGAACGGTCGTAGGACTTTGTGTGGGATTTTGTGTTTGCTGGGAAATTGTCTACTCGCTCTCAGCGGCCGGTAGGGGAGACTGGGGCTAGTTGTTGCAATTTTCAGTTAAAGTAATTTTTTTGTGAAAAGTATGATAGATGCATCATTTATGTTAAAGTATACGTTAATTTCATTATTCGTGTTAATAAAATATACCATATGATTGACATTCCGTTTTCTAGTTACGCAGATATGTGAAATTTCCCAGGAGGGGTCGGCTGTAACAACTACCCCTGTAAGCGGGGCAAGTTGTTACATCATACGGAGCACGTTGTTACAGCAAAGAAAGTGTGGATCGCAAATCAAATGTCACTCCTATATGTTACTATTATTACATTAATTGGGTTATACCGTAGAATTACATCATTAATCATTCCCCTACAGACTAGACCGATAAGCCAGCTCGCTGCCGTGAAGCAAGGGTAGTACTGGTTGTAGTGTGAACATACATGTTACAAATAGTTGTCTAACATATGTAGGTAAGTAAGTAAATTTATTTCCTCCTCATCATCATCATGTGCAATACAAGGCAAACAAAAACAATGAGAGAAGCTACTAGAGAAGTATAAACTTATCTGGCTAGTAGCCAGTGATGATGACACCAGGAACCAATTATCTTGAAGATTTGTCATTGTCATTTGTTCTTAATGTGGCATGGCCACCAGATTGATTAGACATTTGGGTGAGGGTTGTCCCAGCAGTTTTGTTATAAGTGTGGGCAGTTGGGTTGTTCATACTGGAGTGAGCAGCGTGCATTAGTGTTAAGTCCTCCAAGACATTTGGAGGCTTGTTGGAGACAGTTGTGGGACAACGAATATGGTCATTTCATTTGTGGCTTACAGCTGTACAGATCGACAGAAGACAGGATATAAGAGGCCCGTAGCCAGGTTTTCATGGGGGGGGTAATTTTTCTTCAATACAGATTTCAGTGGGCGTCACAAGTTCATACGGGGCCATATTTTCTTAACATACTCCAGACACGGGCGCCATAAGTTTACACGGGGGTCATAGTTTCTCAGACTCCAATTGATGAAAAGCAGTCAACATGAAAAGTACGAGGTCAAAATTACGAAAAGCACCGTCACATGTCGAAGTGTAAATTAATGTCAGGTAAGCGCAGTCAAATGTCGAGATCGAGTGTGATCATTCCCAGAAATTAGGCAAGCCTTTGTGCAGAGAGAGAGGGAGATTGAGAGGCACATAATGCTACCTGATTGGCGGTTAGAGTAAGGAATCACCAGAGCATGTGGATGGAGTTTACCTTGTGTTGCAGCAGTAACAGGAAAAATTACACATTAGTCACATTGTAATTTATCAAATAAAACTAAAACTGCCCAAAGTAAGATAAATGCTCTGAAACTCGACTAGCATGTCAATGAAATAATGACAACGGCAGGTAAGACGTTTCAGAATTTTTGATGGTCCGGTTTTCTTATAATCACGCAAAACGTTCACATGGTCGCCAATGGGAAATGTAACTGAAGGCTGATCCCCACAGCTACTTCATTTTAATTCAGTCCGATGTGCAGATGATGCTGGTTTTTATGATACACATATTTTATTAGGCGTTTATCAGGCATATTTAATTGACTGTGGCTGCGTTTGACGTCGTTATGCGTAGCGATTTGATATGGCATATTGCTTTAATATGATTACGTAGTTAGTATATTGCGATCTTATTTTACTGTTTATGACATAGGTAGCATTAGAATTGATGATGTGAAGTAGCAAAGGAGACTCACAGAATGTGGCGTGTATACAATAATTTATTTTATTATCATTGATCCGTAACTGTGGTCCGTAACTCTGGTCCGTAACTTATAACTCTGTATTAGCCACATGTGAAATGTTTCTAAAGTATTGTGATATTAGAAACCCACAAATTGACGTTATGGAGCATCGCCTCTGACAGACAAACACAATGTTCTTATATGGTAATTTGTATGGTGAAATTTTATTTGTCAATGATATCGACGTAAAACAAGGAGTACTTCCTGTTTCCTAGTCGGTGATACTCGCAGTGTTTGCGGGAGATAATGACGAAAACGGGAGATAATATTAGTATCAGTTTAATTTAGTTTTATATACTGTAAATTAAAGGTATTAGTCTTTAACACAGTTTTATGAGTATTTGTTTTTATGTACGATATGTCTATATTTATTTAATCGTTTGTATAGAAAGCGCTTTAAGCTTTTAATGAAAAAAAAATTAAGTTATAACGGCTAAAACATAACGCCATCTAGGATAGGGAAGTATAGCAGTCACGCTGCAATGCTTCTCTGTCATAAATGTCATCAGTGCAGCCGAAGCCAGCGCTTAATTGCAAGTAGTATCATCAACATGCCATAAATGTGTCGCATCTGTTTGTAGTGGTAGAGGCACAGTGAGTCGTTTAGTGCATCGATCGTGCAGATGATACGTCCGTATGCAGATCATTATTTTAATCATGACATAGGAATAAAGTCCCAGTGACTTTGAGACGGAACCCGTTTTCAGGACATCTTGCACCCTGAAAGATAGTATGTTGTTGTTGCTCTCCTTTTCATATCAAAAGTTCGGGGTGAGGTCGTCACTGGTCCCGTTTCCCTGCCGTCTCCACCACCCGTGCCCACTTCTCCACCACTCGCTCTCGTTCTCCCCCTCGCTCTCGTTCTCCCCCTAGCTCTCGTTCTCCCCCTCGCTCTCGTTCTCCCCATCGCTCTCGTTCTCCCCTCGCTCTCGTTCTCCCCTCGCTCTCGTTCTCCCCCTCGCTCTCGTTCTCCACCTCGCTCTCGTTCTCCCCTCGCTCTCGTTCTCCCCTCGCTCTCGTTCTCCCCCTCGCTCTCGTTCTCCCCTCCCCTCCCACTCCCGCCAAATCTCTTTTCACGCAGTCCTCTCTTCATTCTCCGTCTTCTCCCTCTACCCCCCACCCTAAGAGCACCGCTCTCTTCGTCAGCTCTTCCCCTTCCAGTCTGTTCACGTGTCCAGCTCACTATGAACACGGAAATGGACACATTTGCATGCTACAACAGCTGATGTGCGCACGTGTTTTATTGTCTAGTTGTTGTTGGCAACACATGCACGAGTCGGTGACGGAATGGTCCCTGGTGTATAGAGACAACACC
Organism: Lamellibrachia satsuma; assembly: GCA_033239005.1. Classification (NCBI taxonomy): domain Eukaryota; kingdom Metazoa; phylum Annelida; class Polychaeta; order Sabellida; family Siboglinidae; genus Lamellibrachia; species Lamellibrachia satsuma. The sequence continues at coordinate 410,014 of BSQZ01000071.1, read as the reverse complement.
CGGCTTGTTTGGGCGACAAATGACGGTAACAACAGTTGACGTGTGCAGGTTTTTTATAATTAAAACCGAATCGTAACTTTGCGCACGCGGTGGAATTACCTGACTGACGTCTAGCAGTGGCTGACGTTCCCCTGTCCCCAGCGGTTTAATGACAGACGCCGAAACCTTTCCACAAATATGTTTTATCCAACGTTCATAGACTGAGAAAACGGTTGCGCATTAGCTCGTGCATTCGTTTGTAGCCGCGTGATTCGCATGGAAAGAGGTTTAAATTTTCGAAATCTAAATTTAATGTCACATACTTTATGGCCGTTTCGGAGGCAAGATCAGTATGTTGCGACCGGAAGTGGAAATACCCACTTCCGCATTAAAACGCTTCCACGTGCATGGTTTTTCGACGAGCATGCACTGAGATAGTTGTCTCCTCTGTATTGTTTTGCGAGTTACTGCAGTGTCGATAGCAACAGACCATATTTTTTGTTTCTCTGGAGAAATTACTTCCGCCACTGAGCGTAACCTTCACAGAAAATGGCACAATGAAGCGTACCTTATACTCGGACCACGACTGAAGAAACAGTACATTTTAAGTGATATGGCATGGTATGAGTTTCAGTATATACACATTGAAGAGAACGTACGCTGGTTCGTTCCATTAACAATATCGACCCACGATTTCAGCTTGGTCATAATTACACACCCAGATACGCCTGAAGCAACATGGCGCCTTCTAATATGAAACATACATGTGCAGACGTGCACACGTACAAATGTGCACACATGAAGATGCATATGCAGTTGGTGCCGGACCGTGGGTATTGAGAAGGACATTGTATGTCTTAATCATCCTTCGCATTGAGTGCTGCAACAGCTTATTCGCCAGCGACAGTGCGTTAATTGGCGTACTGCAGCGAGTGTTCGTGTCATACTGACTCGCGCTAGACACGACCGTGTCACGCTCAAGTTCTTACAACCAAATAAGCTTTCAGTCATGTGCCGAACTATTTTCAAGACCCTGTTTCTCCTTTATAAACGGTCACACCGCTGTACCTATTCTATCCTTATTACCTGACAAAGCTATCTACGCACTTCCGGCATGTTACTCCTTAAGCAACCTGCTGCGACCTACATTAACATCGGCGAACGAGTTTGTTCATATGCAGCTCCAAAGGGCATTGGACCAGTGTTCATCACAGTGCGCCGAGGCAGTTAAGTGTGGCTCATAAGGCGAACATTTCCATAATTATTTTAGAACTATGTATTCTTTTATATTAGATTAATATGCAAGGGTTTGTGTGAAGCGGATACTATCTACACCTGGCGAGGACGTTAGCAGCGGTGATGTCATGGACACTGCTGCAGTGACTCGTGAGAGATGGAGTCCACAGCAGGTTACACCTTTACCCCATATGTGGGGTATTTTACGTCCCCTGGCATAGACACCAGATAGAAGGAACCATAAAACGGCTTTTAGGGTCTCTTCCAAAAGACAGAGACAATATGGGGTGAACGAAATTGCCCCCGTTTCGAAAACGGCAGCAGGTGGATTCGAACCCTGCAGTTGGTCCCATCGACTGGCAGTCCGACCCTCTACCTCACAACCACCGCGCCCCATTAGACCAAGACTGATATAGTGAAGATACATTGTGTATGTAGCTATCATCGAAGGATGTAGCAAACATTTCACCATACAACATTACCATATAAGAACATTGTGTTTGTCTGTCAGAGGAGACGCTTCATAACGCCAGTATATTGGAGGAGGGGGGTCCGAGCGACTGACCCCAACCCCACATTGGAATGCAGTGGCGTATTTAGGTGGGCCATTGGACAATGATCCCATTTTGGCTTACAACGTTGATACAAGTTTGAAACATATTTTTCGTATGTAACCTGTTGCACCACCACGTGGTAGCATGATAACGCAATGGGTGACTAAGCTTTGGCTCCCACCCCCTGCGAGATCCTGCTGGAATAGGTCTAACAGCAGAAAATACAGATGGTTAATACTTATTCCAGGTTGTGTGGTGCCACTAATTAAACCGAGTACTTTACATGCGTTCGTTTGAACGACGCCTAGGCTTCACATACAGCTGTATTTACCGATATTGTGACGGCTGTACATATATGATTGTATTCTGTACACATTAATAAACTGAGACAACGGGGTTTATTTAGTTAGAAACTAACTTAGAAACCATATCTTCGCAGTCGTCTGTTGATACTCATTCTGGTTAGTGCGTAATTTGCAATTTTTAGGTTTTCATCTAATGAAAGGCGAAAAAAAACGTTTTTATATGACCTATATCATAAGCTGGACTATTCCTCGTAAGATAGGATTTGTACGTTTGTCCGAACCGTGATAGCAATAGTGATCTTTGTAACCGATACGGCCCTCGGAAGGAAAATGTTCTATTGTTCGTAAGATTCCGTAATCCGAATTCTTGGTCCCACGTTTTACGGAACGGGATGTTGTATGAATGGAATAGGATACTGTATTATTTTCAATGATGTTTTCACGCCTCTGAATTAATATGTAGCTAAAAAAACACAACTTATATATGTCTCCATGATGACGACGTGATCCTGGATACAGACACAGGTGTATAATGTTGAGTAGGTCACTCTTACGGAACTTATTTATTTTTGTTCAAATACATTTAAGTACAACAAGAATGAAGGATATAATATACTAGCACTGAATACGTTAAGAAATTATTCTTCTTCGTTATCAATAGTAGACACAATTGGCAAGTAAACGAAATTGTTCAAAATACGATTGCATGTTTTAAAGTACACCGGATTTCTCTTCCCTTCTCCCCTACTCTCTCTCTCTCTCTTTCTCTTTCTCTCTCTCTCTCTTTCTCTCTCTTTCTCTCTCTCTCTCTCTCTGTCTCTCTCTGTCTCTCTCTCTCTCTCTCTCTCTCTCTCTCTCTCTCTCTCTCTCTCTCTCTCTCTCTCTCTCTCTCTCTCTCTCTCTCTCTCTCTCTCTCTCTCTCTCTGTCTCTCTCTCTCTCTGTCTCTCTCTCTGTATATATATATATATATATATATATATATATATATATATATATATATATATATATATATATATATTTCCTTTTTGTTTTTACTTCCATCCATCAGATCTCTCTCTCTCTCTCTCTCTCTCTCTCCTCTCCCTGTCTCTCTCTCTATGTATATATATATATATATATATATATATATATATATATATATATATATATATATATATATATATATATATATATATATATATATATATATATATATATATATATATATATATATTTTTCTTTTACTTCCATCCATCAGATCTCTCTCTCTCTCTCTCTCGCTCACCTCTCACCTCACATTAAGACACAAATTGCACAAACTACGATCGCATACTAGTTTGCTAGTTTGTCTATGAAGAAGAAAGCGTAATTATTTATACAACCCATGTGCGTAGATCTAGACACAACTCTCGTGCCATAGTACCAATTAAATTAAGTAATTACATAACAATGTCTAACACAGTATTCAATGTTTAACACATTACTCACCTGCCTAGTGTCTAGTCGCAAAGTGTATGTCTATAGGTATTTGTAGCCACAAAATATCCTTGCAACGAGAGGCAATCAGCTCTCTCTCTCACTTTCTCCGAATAGCGCTGTGTTTCTAAAACTCTGTCACAGTGTGCGTCAGCATAACTGCGCCGTAACCGCCCGTGACTGCCGCCGTGACTGCCCGTGACTGCCGCCGTAACCGCCCGTGACTGCCGCCGTGACTGCCCGTGACTGCCGCCGTGACTGCTCGCGACTGTCGTCGTGCAGTGCTATCGAGCAAACTAACCTTGCCGCTCTTGTGCGCGTGGTAGCGCGCAACAAAATCAATGATCGTCGTGTAATAGCGATTGGCTAATCGACGAGCCACTATGGAAGGAACATAACTATGATCTTATTATCCACTTAAGTGCTGTGTTGTGCGCCAGAACAGTTATTTCTGCTAAGAGGGTTATGATATCTTTATACTGTTTCGACGGGTAACATGTCAACGTGACATATTTAAATCGACCGGGGTGATCGACGTATCGATGGATTGTTTATCGTGGATCTGCACTGACTGAATCAATCCTATCTTGTCAACTTGTGACAAGGCTATCCATCTATAATGTTTACTCAACAGGAAAAATAATTGATCTAACCGAAATGCGTTTTGAAATGTACATATGCAAAATCGGGTGTCTATTTCGGATTACACCATATACTCCGCGTTATATATAACAATGTCAGTGTGACATTGCCTAGCTTAAAATATCTTTGTGCACGGGTATTGCGTAGTAAGGAATCTCAGGCTTGGGTTCAAATGCATTTGCATTTGAAAATGCCGCATTTGCATTTGTATTTTTTTGGAATCCAAGACATTTACATTTACGCTTGCATTTTAATCAAAACATTTGCATTTGCATTAGCATTTGTATTTTTGTATTCAAAACGCTTGCATTTGCTTTTGCATTTTAACCAAAACATTTGCTTTTGCATTTGAATCAAAACATTTGCATTTGCACTTGCATTTGATTAAAAAGCATTTGTATTTGATTAATAAACATTTCCATCAAAATATTACATGCTTACGAAGTTCATAACCATTGGTGAACCTGCAAATTGGTTTTCAAATATTGTCTTTGAATCCACCTCATTTTAGAGCAAGTCTTAAATACTATTATGTAACCTGTGAATCCAGGTTAACACCATCACATACAATTTATGCTCGCTATTGACTGTGTGGACAGACTCTGTTGGGCAGTGCATGAAAGGCTGGAAGACATGGATGTTTTGTTTGACCTGTGAAATGCTATGCAATTAACAATACTATTATGTAACCAGTGAATCCAGGTTAACACCATCACATACAATTTCCGCTCGCTATTGACTTTGTGGACAGACTCGATGGCGGTACAAGTAGCAAATACATGCCGGAGTGAATATTACCAACTGCACCGAATTTCATGCATACGTGAAACACTAACGATCGGTGCAACCAAGCGTCTAGTGTATGCATTAGTTACTTCCAGGATTGACTACGGCAACGCTATGTTGTACGGAATATCAGACCGTTTACTGCACCGCCTTGAGTTGGTCCAGCACTCGGTGATCAAAGTCGTCCTACGAATTAGGCGGGGTGATCGGCGTAGCATGACGGCAGCACTGAAACTACTCCACTATTTGCCGGTGACGTAGCGCGTTGAATACAAGCTACTCGTTCTTGTATTCCGCGCCCTTCGTGACCGGACGCCGGCGTACCTGCCACCTGGCCTCGCTGCTCACGCAACGTGTGCCGCGCCGTGCCGCGCCGCGCCCTTCGTTCCGTCGACCGCGCGCTACTGTTCCCCGTCCCAACCTCGAGCGGTTCGGCCGCCGTTCTCTCCCGCGTGCTGGGCCGACCCTCTGGAACGCGCTACCCGAAGAACTGCGGCTGATCGAGGATATGAACACTTTCAAAGTTCGTATAAAGACACACTATTTTAAGCTCGCCTTTAATATGTAATCTTTGTATGTCACATTCTATTACCACGATATATTTAATTATTTGTAATTAACAACTACTATTTTATTGTCTAGTTATTTATTAATTAATTTATTTTTATTTACCATTTACTTATTAAACTACCAATGGTACTTTATATTAGATACTTCTATTTCTTCTTCTTTTTTCTCCTACTTTGGATTTTAGTGTATAAATACATTTATTATTATTATGAAAGGTTCAAAGCCATGGGTATTCTGTTTGACCTGTGAAATGCTTAGTAATTAACAATACGTTTAAAACAGAGCTGTCCAATGGAACATTTCATTTGATCACATGTGCACATCATCGCTGTTGAGTGACGATGGACACTGGTGCTGTGGCCGTTCTGGGTCTGCAACCGAAACCGCGGGTTCAAATAGGTACCGCGGGTCAAGATAGGTGCCGCGGATCAAAATATGTACCGCGGGTCAAAATAGGTGCCGCGGGTCCCAATAAGTGCCGCGGGTCCCAATAGGTACCGCGGGTCCTATTAGGTACAGCGGGTCCCAATGGCTACAGCGTGTCCCATTAGGTCCAAAGGGTCCCAATAGGTGACGCGGGACCCAGTGGGCACCGCAGGTCCAGGTTCTACGCCTTTCCATATCCGGAACCGTCATAACACATAACACTAGTCACACATTGTCTGTATTCTAAACTCAACTGCATCCACTGCCCATTATCCACTTGCGTGTTTTGATTATAGCGTAATGAGGTTGACTCGAATATTGTAGTTACTTGTAGTTAAACGAAACCTGTATTATATGTAGTTGCCTGTGATGGACCTATCTTAGTTCTCTCCCGTACTGGAACCTGTGTCGTGAATATACAGTCACTGAGAACCGAAGACAGCACAGACCCGTGAGAACTGGAACGTTAACAGCACAAATGGACACATATTATTTGGTGTGGATTTGTTTGGATTTTTACACCATTTGTCCACTAAATGATGTATGAATTCAGGAAGGCGTTTGATGTGGAGAGGGGGAGAGAGGGGAGAGAGAGTGAGAGAGAGAGAGAGAGAGGGATATAGAAAGAGAGAGAGGGAGAGAGAGAGAGAGAAAGATATAGGGGAGAGAGAGTGAGAGAGAGAGAGGGAGGAGAGAGAGGGGAGAGAGAGAGAGAGAGAGAGAGAGGGAGAGAGAGAGAGAGAGAGAGAGAGAGAGAGAGAGAGAGAGAGAGAGAGAGAGAGAGAGAGAGAGAGAGAGAGAGAGAGAGAGAGAGAGAGAGAGAGAGAGAGAGAGAGAGAGAGAGAGAGAGAGAGAGAGAGAGAGAGAGAGAGAGAGAGAGAGAGAGAGAGGAAGGGACAGAGAGAGAGAGAGCGAGAGAGAGGGAGAGGGGGAGAGAGAGAATGAGAAAGAGAGGGGGGAGAGAGTGGGAGAGAGAAAGAGAGAGAGGGAGAGAGAGCGAGTGAGAGAGAGAATGAGAGAGAGAGAGAGAGTAAGAGAGAGAGGGGAGATAGAGAGAGTGAGGGAGATAGAGGGGATACAGAGAGGGGGCGAGAGAGAATGAGAGAGAGAGAGAGAGCGAGAGAGAGAGAGAGAGAGAGAGAGAGAGAGGAGAGAGAGAGGGAGAGAGAGTGAGAGAGAGAGAGAGAGGGTATAGAAAGAGAGAGAGAGAGGAGAGAGAGAGAGAGAGAGAGAGAGATAGGGAGAGAGAGAGTGAGAGAGAGAGGGAGGAGAGAGAGGGGAGAGAGAGTGGGAGAGAGAGAGAGAGGGAGAAGGGGGGCAGAGAGGGAGTGAGAGAGAGAAAGAGAGACAGAGAGAGGGAGATGGAGAGGGGGGAGAGAGGGGAGAGAGAGAGAGAGAAAGAGAGAGAGAGAGTGAGAGAGAGAGTGAGAGAGAGAGAGAGAGTGAGAGGGGGAGAGAGAGAATGAGAGAGGGGGAGAGAGTGAGAGAGAGGGAGGAGAGAGACGGAGAGTGAGAGAGAGAGAGAGAGAAAGAGAGACAGAGAGAGAGGGAGAGAGGGGAGAGAGAGAGAGAGATAGGGGAGAGAGAGAATGAGAAAGAGAGGGGGGAGAGTGAAATAGAGAAAGAGAGAGAGGGGAGAGAGAGCGAGTGAGAGAGAGAGAGAGTGAGAGAGAGAGAGTAAGAGAGAGAGGGGGAGATAGAGAGAGTGAGGGAGATAGAGGGGATACAGAGAGGGGGGTGAGAGAGAATGAGAGAGAGAGAGAGCGCGAAAGAGAGAGAGAGAGAGAGAGGGATGAGAGAGAGGGGAGAGGGAGTGAGAGACACACAGAGAGAAATAGAGACAGAGAGAGGGAGAGGGAGATGGGGGAGATAGGGGAGAGAGAGAGTGAGAGAGAGAGGGATATAGAAAGAGAGAGGGAGAGAGAGAGAGAGGGGGGGGATATAGAAAGAGAGAGAGAGAGGGAGAGGGAGAGGGGGAGAGAGGGGAGAGAGAGAGTGAGAGAGAGGGATATAGAAAGAGAGAGAGGGAGAGAGAGAGAGAGAGGGATATAGAAAGAGGGAGAGAGAGAGAGAAAGAGATAGGGGAGAGAGAGTGAGAGAGAGAGAGAGGGAGAGGGAGGAGAGAGAGGGGAGAGAGAGTGAGAGAGAGAGAGAGGGAGAAGGGGGGCAGAGAGGGAGTGAGAGAGAGAAAGAGAGACAGAGAGAGGGAGAGGGAGAGGGGGAGAGAGGGGAGAGAGAGTGAGAGAGAGAGAGAGAGTGATATAGAAAGAGAGAGAGGGAGAGAGAGAGAGGGATATAGAAAGAGAAAGAGGGAGAGAGAGAGAGAGAGAGAGAGAGAGAGAGAGAGAGAGTGAGAGAGAGGGGGAGAGAGAGCGAGTGAGAGAGAGAGAGAAAGATAGAGAGAGAGGGGGGAGGAGAGGGGGAGAGCGAGAGAGAGAGGGGGGAAAGCGAGGTAGAGAGAGAGAGAGAGGGAGGAGAGAAGGAGAGAGAGAGGGGGGGGGAGAATGAGAGAGAGAGAGGGGGAGGGAAAGAGAGATACAGACAGAGAGAGGGAGAGAGAGATGTTTTTCAAAATTGGAACTGATCAAGGGTGAATCCCGATCCACGATTAGCCATGATTATGCTCAGTACGGAATGAAACATCAGGCATTGGATTAATCACTTGTATAAAGTCTCCACATTTCACGCTGTTTGTATTCTTTTCTGGTATGTCATCGTAATTCTTGCTAATTCGTTCTATTTTATAGTTTGCCATCATTTTCTTATACGTATATTTTTATAACATCGTCGTCAACAATCTTTGAATGCTTATGCGCAAACATGTATAGTTGAACATACATTAAAATATGGGGTCACCTCCATAGTCAGTACCACGCGTCTCAATCTTCATCTTTCTCACGCTCGTGGTAAGGGCCCCACTAAAAATTTGCAACAGGCGCCCCACTTTGTTGATTCGGCATTGAACTGCGTTACGCAGGTAATCCTTGAACGTTTAATTACGTATAGTTTATTGTAGCATTTCATGGCAGCTGATTAGACGGATCTGCGATCAGTCAACATTATTGACTCTTGTACGTATCATTAAATACCAATCTAAATGTTTAATTGATCCGATCGATTTCGGCATGTGTCGCTCGAGACGCCCCGCGCGGAAGTATCCGTCAGCTAATTATCGAGCAGACTAATTAGCGGTGCGTGGGACAAGTCAATCAGCCAGTAATGGGATATAATGTTTGTTCTGCCATTAGGTTATTACATATTCGAGTCGCAATCACGAAATGTGTAGTTCGTTTTCCGAGAAAATTACTTCCGGCACGCCCTATCTATAATCGCTAGAGATCACTAGAGGACGTGGTTTGTTTGCTTAATGCCGTTTCAAAGACAAGAGTTTAGTCAGAAAGACCAACGCAAACTAATGCACGCACGCACGCACGTCTGCACGCACGCACGCATGCACGCGCACACATTCGCACGCGCACGCACACGTACACACGCACGCACAAATACGTACACGCGCACACACGCGCGCGCGCGCAAACATTCGCACACACGCACTCACGCACGCACACACATGCACACACACACACACACCACACACAACACACACACACACACACACACGCACACACACATACACACACGCACGCACCCACACACACATACACACACACACACACACACACACACACACACACACACACACACACTCACACATTCAGCGGCAGAAGTGCGACGTCGGACACAAGCGCGAGCGAATGCACAGAAGATGGATGGACAACCTAAGGAAAGAGGTTGGGATGCAATGCAGCCTAACAGGAAAATTGGTGAGAAGCAGGATGAGGTGGGCAGGCCACTTGGTAAGAATGGATGCAAGCAAACTAGCAAAGAGAGCAGAGGTGGAAAAACATCAAGGACGCAGGAAAAGGGGAAGGCCACAGCTGATATGGGAGGACTGCGTGAGGAGGGGTATGAGAAGATCGGAGGAGGATGAAAGATGGAGAGAGGGAGCGGCCGATAGAAAACTATGGAAAGAAAGAACAGACAGAGTGGCTCGACAATATTTTACCTTACCCTCACCCGTGTACAGCAGGGAACAAGGAGGAAGAGCACAATACTGTGACACACGCGAGTTATGTACACATATATTTGTACGCACGAACGCATCCACGCAAACAGTTTCTCTTGTTGTTTTTCCATCAGCGCCATGGTCTCTAGGCCGCGACAGTACTGTCTATGAAACATTCGCGGACTCATTAAATTAAATTCCACTGTCAATAAACCAATTTCTTCTAAGAGGACATCGCTATGTAAAACAAGGGGAGCGTAACATTACTTAACATTACGTAACACTACGTAACATTACGTAACATTACGTAACATTACGTAACATTACGGAAGTATATACATTCAACACAGGCGAATGAATTAGCAAGTGTTTTGCAGAACTGATAAAAAAACACACACGCACAAGCACACGCACACGCACACGCACACGCACACGCACACGCACACGCACACACACACGCACTCACACACACACACACACACACACACAAACACACGCACACACACACATAACACACATATATATATATATATATATATATATATATATATATATATATATATATATATATATATATATATATATATATATATATATATATATATATATATATATATATATATATATATATATATATATATATATATATATATATATATATATATATATATATATATATATATATATATATATATATGTATATATATATATATATATATATATATATATATATATATATATATATATATATATATATATATATATATATATATATATATATATATATATATATATCTGCATTGGAAGTTTACGCAGGTGCATGAGTGGTGTAATGCATGAGAAAAAGGCGGATACAGTTCGCACAGGAACGGTCCAACTGCTAAGACCGACGTCAGCAAACGGGCGTTCTTCTGAGAATTGCCACACAAGTCTGAGCAGGAAACTGGAGAACATCTTTGTTGACAACCTGTAAACTATATCTGAAAAAGCTACGGTAACATGCACACGCCGCATGTCGGTGACATGAAAGACAATCGTAACATCATCGACGCCGCAGTCAACAGAGGCGCAAGCAATGACTCACGCTTGCGTAAGAATTGTTCGAAACCTACCGTTGTTTGTTGAGACGGCCCAGTGGATCAGACTTACAGAGATTGAAGAATACCTCTAGAGATAGTTGATACAAGCTTGTCTGGGTCGGCAGAATGCAGCAGGGCAAATGATCCTCCCTCAGGAAGCTTGACACGAACAACAATGAATCGATCCGCCGCCGTTCACCGCACCATTGTGTCAAGTTCAACAGGAGCGCACATTGGTGGCCACAATAGTGTTTCGTGAGCCCCTCGGATACTGTATCCTGTGATTTTCTCGAAACTTTCGCAGCACATTAAACAACAATTAACATACTTGTGAAATTCGTGAAATGTCATACCTCTTATAAAAAATACACGCAAATTTCTACAAATCTGATACCCTTTAATTAACTCAGTACAGAGACTCATTGTCAAGAGGAGAATCATTATCAAGTGGTTGGTTAATCGACGGTGTAGATTTAGACGTACAGTAGTTTCCGTATAACAAGAAAAACCAACGTCGGTCTGAAGAGTATGATAAAAATTAATATTAATAATTAAATTAACAACGCCGTGACACTTTTCTGGTGTAATAACGGTAAAATTGATGATATCATCCAAAAAACAGTTTGTGCAATTTGTTCACCCCTGTAATTCATGTGTATATATAGCGGACTGTGGAAAATATGTACGCATTCTAATAACGCACGCACGCACGCACGCACGCACGCACGCACGCACGCACGCACGCACTCACATACGCACGCATGCTCGCACGCACACACGCACGCTCGCACGTACGCACGCACGCACACACACACACACACACACACACACACACACACACACACACACACACACACACACACACACACACTGTGTGTCCGCATTAGTGCCCTGCACGGGCCTAGAATTTGATCCCAAGCCCGACCCGCAATTAGCAGTTAGAGTCCAGGCCCGGCCCAGGCCCGCAATAATTTTTTAAGCCCGGCCCAGGCCCGACACAGACTGTGAATGTTTGGCCCAGGCCCGGCACACCCCCGCAAGTTTCAGGCCCAGGCCAAGCCCATACCCGCGGGCCAAAGATGGGTAAGCCCGCGGCCTGCAAGCCCGCGGCCCGCTAAGTTTAGAGAAGATAAACCCATAATCTTATAACAGAGACGAAAAACAAATCAACTGTAAAACAGACTTATTGTTTTATTAAATAAAAAAACAAGATATACATATATATATATATATATATATATATATATATATATATATATATATATATATATATATATATATATATATATATATATATATATATATATATATATATATATATATATATATATATATATATATATATATATATATATATATATATATATATATACATATATATACATATATATATACATATACATATATATATATATATATATATATATATATATATATATATATATATATATATATATATATATATATATATATATATATATATATATATATGGGATGGGGCATAATATCCTTAGCTCTTAGTGGAGTACCACTCTTATGCTGAAGGTCCACAGTGTGCTGAATGAGTTCTAAAAATCCAGCACAACCAACTTCTTAAAACTTACGAATATCCTGAAGAAAAATAAAGAAAAACTTCTTAGTGTCATTACTATTAAATATGATAACATTTGTTATATTTGGGTTTAATGTATTTGCTTATGGTTAGGGTAGGAGATTTGTTTATCTAACCCTGACTTAACCCATATGCTTTCCATAACCCCACTTTATATTGTTAATTGAATTAGCTCAACTAAATTAACATAATTTAATATGATATTTTAATTAAATGTCACCCACTGGCACTGACACCCAGTGGCATTTCCAGCAGGTCTGCAGTCACTAGCCTGAGACAGACAGTTTCAGACATGTGTGAATTAGTACAAGTGTGAATGAATTAGGACTGGGAGAAATACCAGTTACCAACTGGTTGGCTACTGGGTAGTGGGCTAGTGGCCTAGTGGGCACTTGGCAGTGGGCAGGTCATTCAGGTGGGCAATGTTTGGAGGGAAGACCTAGACAATAGAATGTCCACTGGTAGGGTAAAACGGTGATAAGTTGATGGTTAATCATGGCTTGATTGCAAATATTTCTAAAGTAAACATTTGGGACTGGCTACACTTCCAGCCAAGTGAACTTATGGGGCCATTAGATTCCATGCAAGGTCTCAATTTGTCAACTATATAATACTAAAGAAATAATTTTAAGCATTCATTAACCGGAATTACAATTTATAATCAGTTTTTATTTTAAAAAATAAAGTAATAATCGGTGTTTTGTATGAATATTTTTATAATGTCCAGGTCCAGCCCAGGCCCGGCCCGGCCCGCTCACACTATGCCCAGGCCCGGCCCAAGCCCGATGTGTTTAAATTGTTTTCAGCCCAAGCCCGGGCTGCGGGTCGGACCGGGCTTGGACCCAAAGCCCGGCCCGCGCAGGGCACTAGTACGCATGCACATACACACACGCACACATACACACATGCACACAAATGCACACAAAGTGCTATACAGGTGGCATGAAGACCACAGGCTTGTGAAGAGCTCACAATTGTTCATCTTTGTTTTCATATTTTCATATATTTCCGTTTGTTAATTATCCACACTAGTAGTATTTACACAGTTCCTCTGTCCTCTCACCAACTCTGCTTTGTTCCCTCTAGTTTATCTTTCAAAGAGTCACATAAAAGCTGTTATTAATATCTTTAAATCCTTTCAATATAAAAAAATTGATACTTAAATTTGATCTGCTGACAGTTGTGTTGGGAATTGGTAAAATGTTCATTATCAATCATTGGTTTATTTAACCGATCGATGACCGATCAGTGATCGATCGTAGAAGTTAATTAACATATTTGATAAATATCACTGCTTCTATTTGTATTTATGTAATAATATATATATATCAATAAAAGAGAAACAAAAAGTTTGTTGGTTTCTGCTTTATTTGCGGTTTCATCATATCGAGGTGAGCTAGTGTATACGTGTACGTAGATCGACATGCATGGTTTGCTCGTTCGCCGGATCAAGCCGTTCGGCAGATTCGAGTCCAAATCTTTCTTACTGGATATTTCGTTCGCTCCCTGCCACCGGCGACGGGATTCAAGAAAGTCATTCGTTTCCACGCCCGACTTCGTTGACGCTATTACCAACAACATTAATACGAAGGCCTTCATTGGCCAGCAACTGGAAGAAGGGGGCAGAAGAGCCAATCAAAGGTTTTCTCTTGTCCTGCAATGTTCTGCAATGTCTTGTCATGACCTCGGACATACGAGACATAAAACGATAGACAATTAAATGCAAAATAAATAAAATGATTGATCACACAACATTTTGATTGATTCCTTGATCGGAAGCACGAACCACTCAGTCGTCGACGAAATGGACTAATCGGAACAGCACTAGTGGACAGTCTTCTGGTTTTCAATGTCGCAATGTTCTGAAACGTTCATCTTGATCAAGACTAGCTTATACAGACAAGTACGTTTGTTACCGGACATGTATGTGTATTGCCTGACAAATAAAGTATGATATTCGCCCCACCCTCTCCCCCCACCCTCTCCCCTCCCACTCCCTCCCCCACCCCCCTTTGCTGTCCATCTCACTCCCGCTCTACTGTAGGGATTTCTTGTAACCGAAACAATTTTTTCACTCAAAACATATTTTTTGCTGTTAATGTTATTGTTGTCGTTAGAATGTGCGAGTTAATTAGATGTTAACAAATGACATAAAGTTGAGTGCATTTGAACCGAAGAAATGTAACCACAAATGACATCACAGTTGAGTGCATTTGCCAACCAGCTTTTGAACCGAAGAAATGTAACCACAAATGACATCACAGTTGAGTGCATTTGCCAACCAGCTTTTGAACCGAAGAAATGTAACCACAAATGCGGTACATGAAGAACGCTGAAATAACATTAGTGTGGCATTAGTGTTTCCAGGCTACGTCGAAACAATTGGCATAGTAATATTAGTTACAACAACAACAACAACAACAACAACAGCAACAATATTTCCACACAGAATATGGACTTCCACTGACGATGGTTGAGGGTTTCTACGACTGACTTTGCGACCTGGTCTTGGCAAATGACCTACGCCACCTGGCGATCAACTGTGTACCATGTTTAACATAGCTGGACATGAGAGGACTAAATCTGCGTCGTGGAAATATGCATCATGAACGCATCGACATGAACGTAGATAGACAAAAAATAGGCAGATATATATATATATATAGGCACGTAGGAAGATAGACAAAAAAGTAATCAGTCGTGCAGACAGACAGACAAACAGGCAGGCAGGCAGACAGGCAGGCAGGCAGGCAGGCAGGCAGTCAGGCAGGCAGGCAGGCAGGCAGGCAGGCAGGCAGGCAGGCAGGCAGGCAGGCAGGCAGGCAGGCAGGCAGGCAGGCAGGCAGACAGACAGACAGTCTGTCTGGCGCTCAGGCAGTCGCATTATCTGGCTGTGTGAGTTGCATATGGCAAGTCTTGAAATGTGAAGGTGTATACCATAAACGATCAGCTCTCATTCAATATAAGACAAACGCACTACGTGTCTTTGTTGTTGAGTCATTTATATCAGAGTCATCATATAATCATACATTGTTGTGTTGTAATGTGGGCGAACCGTAGACATTAAGGTTAGTGGACTTCCAACGCGAGCTACCTGCTTGTGCATTCAACGTACAATGTACTTTCATCGATAATATAGAAAAAAATAAACAACGAACGATTGAGAAACGCCAAACCGAACACTAAATGAAATACATAGAACCGACAATGTCTTGTATTCTGACAACGTCAACTATTATAGTATTAACGATGTTATTTCGCCCGGCCAAATTAGGGCCGACATGTCTCATAAATGGCGCGACGCACCAATCAAAGTGGAACGCTTTGCGCAGCGATACAATCCTTGCGGCGCGCGCTACTATGAAAGGTGATAAGGTGTCACTGCGTAGCGAAAAAAAATGCACCCGATAAGACGCAAGGGGGACCCCGTCTTCATATCTCCGGGGCGATCTTGTGCGGCTCCGTTCGGCTACGGGTAATGACAGCGCCGTCTCCTTTGAAGTGACGCGCGGCAGCGTAGCGTTGTTGTATCGTCCCGGACCCCCTTTCTCCGGCTTTGTGCGGCGATGTTTTTTTCGCACGTGCAAATTAATAAGCGTCGTCGCGGTGGGAGATCTGAGATGCAAACCCAGCGCTGAAAAATCAATTAGGGCTTATTTTGGGAAATGGCCATGTCACATGGGGATCATGTCAACGTAATTGACGGTTGGCGGGCAGAATCGTATCTGATCGGCCGGTGTTCGCCTGCCTTGGCAATGCGAGCGATTGTCGGACTGCACAAGTCTCGATTGTCGTGGTTCGGCTTGTCGCACGCGTTCGTCCGCCCGCTCCCACCTCTGTATTATCGCTTTCCCGGTCGGAGCAGAGTGCTCCACTGATGGTCGCTTTAAAACCAGACGGGGCCATATCGTTGTTTACTTGCCGGTTCATGTCATACGAATGATGTGACAGTGATTTTAAGACGGTACGAACTTTCGAGGATTTTTTGTATACTGAGAACTTTTATGAACAGGGAAAAGGGCGCATTTGTAGACCACGACACTTCTGCTGCACACGTGCTTAAATGTATAATTGTTGGTTGGCAACATATGCACGGGTCAGTGACGGAAGGATCCCTGGTGTACGAAGACAACATCCGTGTTGTTTGGGCGACAAATGACGGGGAGCGTCTTCCATGTTGATTCTCTCGAAGACAACATCCGGGTTGTTTGGGCGGCAAATGACGGGGAGCTTCTTCCATGTTGATATACTCGAAGACAACATTCGGGTTGTTTGGGCGGCAAATGACGGGGAGCTTCTTCCATGTTGATTTTCTCGAAGACAACATCCGGGTTGTTTGGGCGGCAAATGACGGGGAGCTTCTTCCATGTTGATTTTCTCGAAGACAACATCCGGGTTGTTTGGGCGGCAAATGACGGGGAGCTTCTTCCATGTTGATTTTCTCGAAGACAACATCCGGGTTGTTTGGGCGGCAAATGACGGGGAGCTTCTTCCATGCTGATTTTCTCGAAGACAACATCCGGGTTGTTTGGGCGGCAAATGACGGGGAGCTTCTTCCATGTTGATTTTCCCTCAAACAAAATTGTAGGATTTGACACAAACACTGCTGCAGGTCAGTGAAAAAAACGAAAGTGTAAAATTTTTACTAAACCCGAGTAGTCATTTTCTGCTAAGTGTGGAATTATCTGACTTGCTTTTAGCATTGTTTCAATGTACAACACTATAGTAGTCTTGCATCAGATTGACACAATGCGAGTGGTTGTACTCGAAAAAATGCACATGTAGTATTAAGTTTTGAGTTGACCTGTTTATCGACCAACGTTGTTATCTACAACAATTGTAACAACTTTTGTAATTGAACTATATTATTCATATCGGTAACTCATACAATTTTATATTTGTGCAAACGAAACTTCTATCGCTTATTAAAAGCCCATATTTTTCCCGTTACGTATTGACTCAAGGTTATTGCAGCCGACGTCAGATATTAATCTGTGTATAATTATCCCAATTGTTCGTACGGAAAAAGGGGGTACTATTTAGGGGAACCCACTTTTTTCATATTGATATTCTGCAGCCGTATGACTAGATATTTGCTGTGTGTCAAGTCGACGTAAAAGTTCTCGTGGTAGACTATTACTACGGACAGTATTGCACACGTGGGTTGTTTGCTTTTTATGAGGATGAGTAGAACATTTTCTCCAAAAGGCTCATATTACATTACGCGTTGGAAATATGAGCACGGCCCGTGGACTATGAGCATGAGTTATCAAATTGCCCAAGATGGTGCTAGACACACCAAAGTCATAGCCTATACAAAAGTCATTACTGAACATGGGTACACACGCACGCACACACACACGCACGCACGCACGCACGCACGCACGCACGCACGCACGCACGCACGCACGCACGCACGCACACACACACACACACACACACACACACACACACACATATGGACATATACATATTCCCTGGATTGCATGTGGCTCATATTATCCAGAAAGTAATCCAGTTCTCTTTTTGTTTCCAGGTGGGAAATTTACACTACATGCTTATATAATCACCTATGACACAGGATGACTTGATGGACAAAGCCTTCCCCTATGTGCAGCTACTTGGATATATAAAACGTTTAGCCATAAACGTTTGATCAGAATTAGTCGGCGAAGCAAATCGTACCGTCATAGAACCGTCATAGAACCGTAATAGAAGTGTTTAAAATAGTGAATGGTTATGAGGATGTTGACAGGAATATGTTCTTCAAACTTAAAGAAGGCTGTAGAACCAGAGGACACAAAGCAGCGTTAGTTAAGGAGCAGTGTAGGTTGGATATGAGAAAGTACTCTTTCTCACAGAGGGTGATTAAATAATGAAAAAAACTGCCAAATGATTGTGTTAATGCTAGTAGTGTGAATATGTTTAAAAATAGAATTTACAGATATTTGATAAGGGTGGACTACACATAGATGAGAAAATTGTTGGACTCTCGATAAGCCAATGGCTTGCTTGTCAACTTGCGATCTGAAACTTGTTGTTTGGGATGGCAATCTTGTTAAATCTTGTCTGGACAGCGCTTAAAGCAAACGTTGGGGTGATCACAACGTTGTCATATCATCAGTCCTATTGGATATATAACGGTAACATTCAGTACTGTATTAGAGTATTTTGATTATCTACTAATAATATACTCTTAATAGGAGCAATATGGTGAGATTGACATTGGGCATAGGGAATGTATTTTTGACATGGTGAATCTCTCAACGGGCTGAATTTGTCCGTTACGCTCAGTGGAGGAAGTGAATCTGACAATTGCACGCACTAACTATGCCATTGACAAATTATATTGAGCAATGAGTTTTTCGGTGGGCTGTTGAAACGATCAAAAAAGAGGGAACGAGTTTACTTCTGACAGGTTTAATATAACCATTTCCCATGATAAGAAAATCTCCCACGGAAAGACAAGTGGAAACGTCAACTCACCCACGGTTTATAGCCTCCTATACGACCCCCGGCTAGTAGCAATGGTGTCAGTGTGTCGTAAGAAACGTGCAGGGGATAATTAAGAGCCGAGGTTTCTTTCCACACAATCGCCAGATTCCAACACTAAACGTTGCAAATGGCAAAATTACGGCGCCGGAAATGGGGCGCGGAACGGCGGGCTGCAGACGGATAAAACACTGGCCGGCTGCGAGGTGTCTGCGACTTCCGGACGACGCGTGCCCACGCACACACCTCCGCGTCGCTTCCCGGAAGTGCAGCGTCCTGGCGGCCAAATTCCCACACTTACTCCGCCGCGGATTTCGACCCGTTTCCGATTGTCGTGAATATCCTGGACGGACCGTCGTTAACGGGAAGAGCACGTGTTTGACGCGTGAACGGAAAGTGTACATCTGTCGAAGAGACTATATGTTGGCATCTTGCGGAAAACGTGCAACATGCACGTGTGCGTGTTTTCTGAGATTTTTAGAAAATAGCTCCAGGCGTGGATCAAGAATGTGGGCCAGTTGTCTGATTGATCTAATACAACTGAGTAACATGCAAAAGGTCGTCAGTACGGAACTTAATAACTGAAATAGGAAGAACGATCTGAACGAAAAATGTTTGATAACTGTTTTCTCGGCCTTAATTTACATGACCCAGGTTTGATCGTATTTTGCTAGGCATTTACGATTTTCCGAGATAAAAGCCGTATACACATTCACGCACGCACGTACACGCACATAAGCACACGCACGCACATACACAGTCACGCACGCACGCGTAGCCAAAACAAAAGGACAAAACCGGCCGCTGTCTG
>BSQZ01000071.1:345000-382500 GCA_033239005.1 Lamellibrachia satsuma | reverse complement strand
ACACACATCATCATCATAATGTCATAGGACTCGCCATACTGTTAGATAACCCTACGTCAGGAGTGTCAGTAAAGTCTAGTCTTGTAAAATTCGCTCGCCAAATGAAAATATATTTGTATACACATATTCCTATATTTACCAATACGATATGGCTAAACTGTTTGCGTCCAAACTCAACTTATGTAACATATTTTGGTCTTTGTTTACTAAACTATTCCTCTTTCTGGCAAAATAGCATATTTGTTTGAGACTACGTTGGTTATGTGTAATCCGGCCTCCCTTGATACGTCACAATAGTCTAGGTTATCCGATTTTCACAGAACTGCGCATGCGCTTATCGGTCTCGCTGGTTAACATGTCAGCGTTCAGTCACCTGGAGAAATAGCCGGAATTTCCCACCCATGGAACACATTCTGTGCAAACCAGTGGTGTGATATTCTTGATTTTAGTTGCACATGGTCAGTTTTTATTATCGTTTTACGTGCATAGCACAAAAACCCAAAACATGACTTTTGTATCAATTTAAGTAATTTTCTTTAAATTTGCACATGCGCCAAATTCAATGTCGTCTAAAACTGTTATGCTTCTCAATTGATGGCAGTAGCGCTTGTTCATGTTGACAGTCAACTAAACTGTTTGTATATACAATTGAGGATTCTTGCCTTTGAAAATAGTTAGTTCCTGTCTTCTTACGATTTGTACAGCTGTCATCCACACACGAAATAACCATATTAGTTGTCCCACAATTGTTCCAACAAGCCTCCAAATGTCGTAGAGAGTTAAACACTAAAGCACACTGCTCACTCCAGTATGAACAACCCAACTATCCACACTTATAACACAACTGCTTGGTCCACCCTCACCCAAATGGCTAATATGGTGGCCATGCCCCATTGAAAACAAATGACAATGACAAATCTTCAAGTTAACTGGTTCCTGGTGTCATCGTCACTGGCTACTAGCCGGATAATTTTACATTTCTCTGGTAGCCACATCATCTTCTTTGCTCTTGTTTACATTATATTGTAAATGGTGATGAGGAGCAAATGAATTTACTTACTTATTTACTTACACTTACTTATACTTACTTACAGTTACTTATACTTACTTACAGTTACTTAGATGTGTTAGGCAAATATTTGTAAGATGCTATGTTCACACTATAAACAGTACTAACCTATGTGTCATGCCAGTGGATGCAACTGTTTCTGCCGTGCAATGAAATGCCGGCCAGTGGTGCACGTTTGCTTCCTGGCAGCGAGCTGGCTTATCCCTCTAGTCTATAAGGGAATGATTAATGGTGTAACTATGTGTTTTTTTAACAACAACAGATTTTATATAATTTGACCGTTTTTTGAATGTCTCGCCACGAATATCATGTTTACGTTACAGACAGAACTGCAAGGTCGACATTCATTAAACAGATAACGGTGAAATTGCATTAGGCAGATGCACTGAACAAGACAACACTACGCAGGTGCGCTGAACAAGACAACATTAGACAGACCCGCAACATTTGACAGATGCACTGAACAACTGCTCCCGGACAGAAGATAGTTTAATGAGGAGATCACATTCACTTCTGACGCAGTCACCAGCGAGTGGCTCGATCACATTCCAAGCCTACGAAAATATTCCGGCAATTATGACCACAAACGCCTTCATCAGAGTGAGCTAGTCTAATTAGCCGCTCATTAAGTGATTAGTCGACACGGTTCGTTGAGTGTGAGGTTACGGTACAAGGACTGTGATTAATCCGAGGGCGGAAGCAAATAGATTGTGGCGTATGAAATCCTTTTATATTCACCAAACATGTGCTACAAATAGATGATTTGGTTTCCGGCGAGGGGTAGTATTAGGGTTAGGGTTAATGTGAGAGGTTTTTTTGTGCACCGCAATCTGACTCTTGAAATAGGCCAAAGAAAGGTATGTACATGAAGTGTCTGGTACGGTGGAGAATAAAAGTACATTACGATAGACAAGTCGAGGAGAACAGCAAAATATTATGTAAGATAAGAGTTTATATTATATTATATATATATATATATATATATATATATATATATATATATATATATATATATATATATATATATATATATATATATATATATATATATATATATATATATATATATATATATATATGAAAATATATATATATATATATATATATATATATAATATATATATATATGTATATATGTATATATATATATATATATATATATATATATATATATATATATATATATATATATATATATATATATGTATATTATATATATATATATATATATATATATATATATATATATATATTCACTTCTTGTTTTCTGTCACCATACACACACACACACACACACACACACACACACACACACACACACACACACACACACACACACACACACACACACACACAATTTGGTATACAGGCTAATACACTACATAGCGAAAGACAGTGGCCGACGATAACGTATTGCAAGGAAGCAATTGACCAAGAAACCAACATTAACCACTGGAACGAGGACGATAAACTACAAAATGCAAGTCAAAATGCAATGTCCTACGGAACGTATTTTTGTCAATAAATCAATGAACATATTTTTGCCTGTGTAAATACTTGTAGCGTGAATATGTTTATATACAAAACGTTTTCGTTACTCAACATTATCTTACAACAAAATATATGTTGTCTGCGCAAATGCCATGCACCTGCGTGAATGTACAAAGCTTGTAAAACATGTAGAACATTTACAGATATCTGACCGAGGCAGGCCACACATATTAACATTTTGGCAATCCAGTGGCCTCTTGGTTCTGGAGTTTGTTACTTTTAATTATCTGACTTTTTACATTTTGCTAAACAAGTAATAGTAAGTGAGCAGCGCGTATGTTTCCCAATATCAAATACATGCATTGCACAAGGGTGTTTGTATTTTACATTTATAGACTAGCAACTAGCCTTCACCACATAGGTTTCGTATCAACTTTCTATCCTATATATACCGTTCTATTTTAACGTTTGAAAAACATAAGCTGTTGCGCAGACCTCGTGCATAGTATGATCGTGTTAACTACGTGGAATAAAGTTATAAAATAAAACGTATTAAATAAAAAACCATATATAAAGCCAATAATTAAAAACTCACATAGTAATTGCACCCGCATTAAATCTGCGTAAGCGGGTGTCAGGTAGAAATAACATTTACAATTGAATCAATCAACCGAGTAAGTTGAATAGAATTACTAAACACTAGGGTCTATTGTCGTTTTAAATATAGTTAATAAAATGAATAGCGAAATATTAAGCCAGGACATGTACGTTTTTAGTTTCTTTACATAAAGCCTTTACGTACTCGTTGACCGCAGACGTTCTTGTATATTTTTCGAACGATTAAGCTTAGGGGACGCGCAACGTCGGCTAAAGAAGACATTTCATTGAACCGGGACCCCGTGGTACAACACTAAAACCGCAAAGAAGATGAAAGCGAGCCGCTGACAGAATCGGCCGGTAGCATCCCAGATCCATGTCAGTAACGCCAGGGAGTCCATCGGGGGCTTCCCTTCCCCGGAGGTGTGTCAACAAACCGGGAGGCAGGGAAGGAATCTGACAAGGATCGGGATAGAGAGAGGGTACGACCCGTAGTGACGACGCGTGTGGCGATGGCACGGGGATGTTGGCCCAGCGACGAGGCTCAACGGGAGGCAAAGGAGGAGACGGGGAAGATGAAAGAATGGGGTTCCTTTCATCTAGGGTATATCCGATAACACGTGATAGGGATAAGAGGAACCACCGTGTGTAAAATAGTGTAGTGTGGTGTGGAGTGGTGTGGTATGGGTGTGGAGTGGTGTGGTATGGTGTAGTTTTGTGTGGCGTGGTGTGGTATAGTGTGGTGTGGTGTGTTGTGTTGTGGTGCGGTGTGGCGTGGCGTGGCGTGGCGTGGCGTGGCTTGACGTGGTGGGGGTGTGGTGTGGTTTGGTTTGGTTTGGGTTGGTGTGGTGTGGTGTGGTTTAGTGTGGTTTGGTTTGGTTGGGTGTGGTGTGGTGTGGTGTGGTGGGGTGTGGTGGGGTGTGGTATGGTGTGGTGTGGTGTGGTGTGGTGTGTTGTGTTGTGTTGCGGCGTGGCGTGGCGTGGCGTGGCGTGGCGTGGCGTGGCGTGGCGTGGCGTGGCGTGGCGTGGCGTGGCGTGGCGTGGCGTGGCGTGGCGTGGCGTGGCGTGGCGTGGCGTGGTTTGGTTTGGTTTGGTTTGGTTTGGGTTGGTGTGGGGTGGGGTGGTGTGGTGTGGTTTAGTGTGGTTTGGTTTGGTTTGGTTTGGTTGGGTTG
Organism: Lamellibrachia satsuma; assembly: GCA_033239005.1. Classification (NCBI taxonomy): domain Eukaryota; kingdom Metazoa; phylum Annelida; class Polychaeta; order Sabellida; family Siboglinidae; genus Lamellibrachia; species Lamellibrachia satsuma. The sequence goes on along the minus strand of BSQZ01000071.1, from coordinate 378,171 downwards.
GGTGTGGTGTGGTGTGGTGTGGTGTGGTTTGGTTTGGTTTGGTTTGGTTTGGTGCGGTGCGGTGCGGTGCGGTATGGTTTGGTTTGGTTTGGTTTGGTTTGGTGTTTGGTTTTGTTTGGTGTGGTGTGGTTTGTTGCGGTGCGGTGCGGTGCGGTACGGTACGGTACGGTACGGTACGGTTTGGTTTGGTGTGGTGTGGTGTGGTGTGGTTTGGTTTGGTTTGGTTTGGTGTGGTGTGGTGTGGTGTGGTGTGGTTTAGTGCGGTGCGGTGGGTTTAGGTTCGTTATCGGTACTTCCCATTATGGCTAATTAAAGTGAGAAGGACAATTAATTAGGCATTAAAACTAACCCCGTTATAAATACTTCCTATATTTTGTTCTTGTGAGACCAAGGGAGAATCAATTATCTGAATGGATCTCAGTTTTGTAGCCTCGGCATTGTACGTATATCTGCTGCTGAGCGTGTTTTGTTTTTCGTAGCAACGATGGCTTTCGTTACCTCGCAATGGGCAACGTCACTTCTCGAAATCAGCAGCTATGCTGGTTGTCTAAATGTCTCAATGCAACCTGTAAAGTTAATGTCCCCGCCTAACTCCCTCCCCTCCTCCCTCCCCCTCTCTCCCCCTCCCCACAACTCCCTCCCGTCCCCCCTCCTCCCTCCCCCTCCTGCCCCTTCATGAACGGTAGAATTAAAAAGTAGCTGTAGCGGGATGATTCGACTGTCAAACCTATCGAGTAACCATAACGGGAATAAACAATAGTCATAACAGGAAGTAGCCATAACGGGAATAAACAATAGTCATAACAGGAAGTAGCCATAACGGGAATAAACAATAGTCATAACAGGAAGTAGCCAAAACGGGAATAAACAATAGTCATAACAGGAAGTAGCTATAACGGGAATAAACAATAGTCATAACAGGCAATAGCTATAACTGGAATAAACAATAGTCATAACAGGAAGTAGCTATAACGGGAGTAAACAATAGTCATAACAGGCAGTAGCCATAACGGGAATAAACAATAGTCATAACAGGCAGTAGCTATAACGGGAAGACACCGCGTGGTGTGGTGTAGCGTGGCTTGCTGTGGTCTGATGTGGTGGTCCAACAAGCCGTTTCCACGAGGCAAGCTTCACAAGCCTACCGCCGCCACAGAATAAACACTGACTCTATGAATCCAGGCTTTGATGTTGCATGGTTTCTGTACTTCGGAACCTGATTCTGTGGTATGTGTTGTTTGCACAGGGGTGGGTCGCGGGCACCCACACAAAGTAACAGGATCTACGATTGCGTTTTTAACCAGGGAATTAGCGCACGTTTGAATGAACGCGCCACCTGGAGAGAATTCTTGAGAGAAAAGGCGGAATTACGAATATTCTGGTAACTTATTCACTGAGAACAAAATGTACAAGACAGCGAGGGAGGGCTATGAGTGTAGCATTGGGACCCTTCTTGAAAATGTGTTATTTGAAGAAATATGTATTTAGTGGCAATACGGTTATGATAGCAACAACATCAAATAAAGTTAAATAAATCCGTACAAACAAGAGCGGAGTATTACATCAATTAATGCTGTTATTGTTTTGCAATGACGACTTGGGTACGATCTTTCCTTTATAGATACATAGTCTGATGGCTATTTATCGTAAAAATCATATTATATATAAACAATGTCTGTGCTATCATTTTGACCGCTCATGTTTATATAATTTGACCATTATTTAATTAATTTGAATGTTTCGATCCGAATATCATGTTTCGACCGCTCAAATATGTTTTAACGAACAACAGTGTGTTAACATAATTTGACCGTTATTTGATTAATTTGAATGTTTCGACCCGAATATCATATTTACATTACATGCTGAACAACAAAGTTCGTAAACAGATAACAGTCAAATTACATTTAAAAATTGTGGTTCATTCAAACACATTTGGGCGGTAAAAATGTCAAAATATAGTTAAGCCTCTGGTGTTTATACAATAAAACATGATTTGACAATAACAACGGTCATACTATGTGCCTTTAACATATTAAGACACATTTAACACATCTAGTATACCAAACAAATCAAGAAAACAACCATTACTGCCACAGAAAAGTCCATCCAGTCAGTTAAACAGAGCCTAAACAACGATCTTCAGGAAATATCTAATTGGCGTGGCGAAAACATAATGGACATCCATGCGGAAAAAACAAAGACCGTGATTATTAATTACAACTCGACACAAGTGGCGACACCTTGTAACAACTGATCCCGATGTATGGTTCAAGAGAGATAAGCTGCAAGTTGCAGAGAGTGAACAACTACTCGGGCTTAGAATAGACCATTTCCTCACATGGAATCCACACTTGCAAAATAAACACCGCATGATTGCTGGCTACCTCGCACTTCTCTGTCGAATAAAGAAATACTTCCCATTTAAAACAAGGAAAACATTTTTTAGCTGCTATATTCTATCACACATGGATTACTCCAGCACTCGATCTCACACTAAAGGACACTTGTACATACCACAAGCACAAACTCAAATATTCAAAACTTCAATAGCTGTCATCGGACCGAAGATATGGACAAATTTTAATCCAGCACTAAGACAATTCAATTCTGTACATGCTTTTAAAGGAGCATATTTGAACAATATCTTTGGTTGAACGTGTAACAATGACTCTTTACACCATCAGCATTTTTAGCTGACTTTTAGTTAACTTGTTTTTCTTACACATTTTACTCATCGCCTTTTTCTTAAATCACACACTTTTTACGTTCTACTAAACTTATCTGACTTTTATATTTTAAATGAATATTTACTAAATTGTACACTTTACTAGTTCATAACATTATTTAGTCTGAGGCTCTACACTATTTATATGTTTTTTTATAGTGGTTATCTATTTTTAAATCACGACCCTTGGGAAGATAAAATGCATATCTTATTATACATTTATAATGCGCCATGTTTCCGGGTCAAACACGTGCTCGTGGTCGCAACAAGACAATGCTAAATGCTAAAACTTATTGCGAAGCTAAAATAAAATATGGTTTAAAGACATGTAAACATAAGTTAAATAAAAAGTTAAATAAATGAATTAAATGAAGGAGTTATATAAAGAAGTTAAATAAATAAATTACACAAGTATAAGAAGCTTGAATTCCATTCGCTGACTATTTTAATAATAATAATATATTTTATAAAGTTTATCGTCAATAATTGTTTATTATCATTATTTGGAATTTCAAAATAGACCTCTGAATGTATGCGTTCTTGTTGCTCCACGTTTAAAGGGCTGAGGCTACTGCCGCACTGTCCCACGTGTTATCCCTTTCCATGTCTCCCTATCAGCAGTCCTCTCCCTCCCATCTTAGTAGCAGTCTCTCCCCTTCCTACAGCCTCGTTGTTTCCAAATACATGTGTCACTGCATTTTGGTGCCCTGCTCTGGAGCCACATTCTAGAGCCGCAACTAAACAGTGCCTGTTTGCATTCTTTATAGATGTTCATTTATTTTTGTTGTTATATCACCAATATTGGGCAACATTGGCTATGCTTTTGTAAAGTTGATGTGTAATTAGTATTTATTTTGTCTACACTATATATATATATATATATATATATATATATATATATATATATATATATACTATCAAATTAACTTTATTGGCATTCACTTCGTAGGAATACAAGAAAATCCCGCAGTCTCACTAATTGTAATTATGCAGTTCTTAATGAAGGCGAAATAACTCTGAACGATACAATGCGTTTAATATAAATTAACGTCATGACATTTACAATGCATTACAGTACGTATTAATGAATTGTACACGTTCTTATACAAGTCGTGTCGTACTAATTAAAAACTGCCTCGTCACATAATGATATGTACAGTTTATATTTTATGCTAACCGTTGCACGCACACACACACGCACGCACGAACGCACGAACGCACGCACGCACACACACATACACACGCATGCAAACACACACACATACACATACACACGCATGCAGACACGCACACACGTACGCACGCGTGCACGCACATGCACACACGCACGCACGCACGCACCCACCCACACACACACACACACACACACACACACACACACACACCGGAATATTGCGTACAAAAATAGACATGCATGCACACACAAATGCATATAAAATATTTAAATTGTACTATAATAACAAATGCAATACACTATTACACACACACGAAGGCGATGCCAACATGACAGTAAAGAGTGTACACAATTTTGTGCATCCTGAGATAAACTGTATTATAATATAATTAATAATTAGCCGCGTTCAAAATAAACGGTAATAAAAATAAAAATATTATAAGACAGAAACAATTAATGAAGCTGTAATATGAAGCATATATATAACTGTGATACTTATGAGACAAAATAACCTGTCATACGACAATTGTTAGTATTTAACACGTTTGGCAAATCTTGACTCGACTAGTTCCCGGATATTCAACACGCAACGCATAAGCTATGAACTCTCTCGAGTTAAACGTGAATTGTAAATGTACAAGAGTTTCAAATATAATTTGACTTGGACAGTGCTTACATTTCAATAATAAGGCCTCACCACTCGCTATGCCCTTTAAATTATAATAACACGACCAGACACCGGCGTGTCTTGTGGTGTCACATGTCTTGTGACTTTTTGGTTATGTTATGCAAAATAAATGTGTATCGGCCGAATCGTCATACACATATGACTAGTCTGTCTATACCAATGCACGTCACTGGTGTGATACACACCACTCTACACTCGTATTTATCTCGCACGGCTATACATACAGTATTTATCTCGCATGGCTATACATACAGTATTTATCTCGCTAAATTAAGCACCATGTTAAACTTCATTTGACATTTCGTCTGGCATTATGCATTTCACGCGGCATTCCAACTCGCACCAGTGTCACGTACAGTAGAACACTGCAACAACCTCAACTGCTTGCACACCTTGGACACACCACCGCCGTCCATTGTGTGTTCTGTTTCTCACGACAGTATGTAACGTCCGAAGTTCCTGTAAATACTTTCATCGAACTTATAGTCGCAGACTTCATCATTATAATGGTACGTGGTCTCACTCTAGCGCCGATTTCTTCGTGCGCAGCCTTTCACAGTTTTACCTCACGGGATTTCGTTCTGGACAGGTCGTCCGACACTGTCGTACTCTCTAATGTGGTCTTGGCCAGACACCTGGCCGCCGAGCTGGCGTGATTATACAGCCCCTCGGCCATCAGTTTGAGCGCCAGATCGTTCTGTCGTCCGCTTGCCTTCTTCAATTTAGCGCGCTTGTTCTGGAACCAGATCTTGATCTGAGACTCGTTGAGGGCGAGTTGCGCCGCTAGGGTGCGCCTGTCGGCTTCGTTCAGGTAGCGGTTGCTGTCGAACGCCGCCTGGAGGCGCGCCAGTTGTTCGCTCGAGAATGCCGTGCGCAGTCGCTTGGCGTCTGACGTCTTCTTCTCCGTTCTCGTCTTCCTGCACCTCGGACCTACGCAGTCACAAGTAACAGTTGTTGAGCATAAGTGTTTCAACCACATGAATTGTAAGAAACCGTGATAAGATAAATAACAATCGTTCCGGTAATGTGTAGAAAATAGAATATGTCGTTGGGAATAGTATCTTCTTAACACTTGATAATCATAGTCTGGTGGCTTAGCGACAGTTTGTCGAATACCGTTACTGGGCGGATATAAGCACCAAATTTGGCATGAGTCTCCATTAAGATCTATTAATTTTAGCTTTCCTGAAATCAACAAAGTTTTCTGGTTAGGACATTTACAATAATATCAGTACACCCATATGCTTATTATGCACATTTTTGCTCTAATAAAATACATTTCTAATAAACGCCCTATGTCTTTCTTGTCTTGGAAGAGCTTATTCATCTCTGTTATCTGTGTGCAGTGCACTATGTTGATATTATGTTGATATTATATTGATATTATGTTTATATATTGTTTTTGTATATTATGTTTATATATTATTTTATATATTATTATATATATTATTGTTATACGCTATGTTGATATATTATATTTATATTATGTTAATATTATGTTTCTATTATGCACATTATCTATATCATTTCTATGTTTTGTCTATATTATCTTCATAGTTTTGTTTTCAGGATAACTACGCTATTATGCGTGTAAACTGACGACGCCACTATAACAACACCAAAAATCAAGACTACGCGTGATTGACATCACTGTCCAGCAGGTGGCATGGAGGAACAGCTGTACGTCTAAATCAACGCGGAGAGAGAGAAGTTGGGGGAGGGAGAGGGAGAGGGAGAGGTAGAGGGAGAGGGAGAGAGAGAGAGGGAGAGGGAGAGGGAGAGAGAGAGAGAGAGAGGAGAGAGAGAGAGGGAGAGAGAGGGAGAGAGAGAGGGAGAGAGAGAGAGAGAGAGAGAGAGAGAGAGAGAGAGAGAGAGAGAGAGAGAGAGAGAGAGAGAGAGAGAGGGAGAGGGAGAGAGAGAGAGAGAGAGAGAGAGAGAGAGAGAGGAGAGAGAGAGATAGAGAGAGAGAGAGGAGAGAGAGAGGGAGAGATAGAGGGGAGAGAGACAGAGAGAGAGAGAGAGAGAGAGAGAGAGAGAGAGATAGAGAGTGAGAGAGAGAGGGAGAGAGTGAGAGGGGAGGAGGGGGAGACAGGAGAGTGAGAGAGGGAGAGAGAGAGAGAGAGAGAGAGAGAGAGAGAGAGAGAGAGAGAGAGAGAGAGAGAGAGGGAGAGAGAGAGAGAGAGAGAGAGAGAGAGAGAGAGAGAGAGAGAGAGAGAGAGAGAGAGCGCGCGCCGTTGACCCTCACGTGGACGAGCTATTTGTCTGAGTTGTTCTGGTATCTCAGGGCGCATGTTATTTGTATTTCACGTAACAAACCAGTCTACGTTTACTCGCGTGATACGTAACAGTTAGTGACGTCAGATACGTGTAGTGTGCATTTGACGTGTTTGGTCGTTATTCCGTCACGTGTACGTTGCATGATGCACGAAATATTTTGTATGAAAGTGGTCTTGGCACTTTCCTAATGTCGTCAATCACACATAGCTAAATAGGTGTTTTCAACTGAGATTTCATGACGAATATATTCAAACATTGTCATCAAATGTATTTCACAATGACACATGTGTTACCAAAATAATATTTAAAGAAGTATTTGAGTTTGAACCATACATGCGAGTTTAATAATTAACTTGACTCAATTTAGGCTGTATAACACAAACTTGCTTATTGAAACAGGCAGATGGTTCAACAATGGTATAAACTAAAGTTACTGTACTTTGTGTAACAGAAATAAGATTGGGATGAATTTCATATATTCTTTAAATGTGACGTTCTCAGAGACCAAAGAAGTATCTTTTTTTCTATATATTTTATTAATCACTTCACATTAACTTTCAAGTTCTCTGTGTGTTTGACATTCATAGTTTACATAAATTAATAAGAATATGCACATTGATCAAAACCATAATTGTTAAATTTAACTGATATTGACTGTTTGTATTACTTTAACATTTTATGAGTACTTGCAAATACTAGTGTATCTTTATCCCCTACACCATTGTGTGGTATTGGAGAATAAATATTGTCTTGTCTTGTGTCTTGTCTTGTTGGTGGAGGCTGGAGGTGCCTTGTCAATAAGTGTATGCTACCTTTGCAGTATTTTATAGTGTTTTCAATATTGCCGCAACACGCGTATTTAGTTGTCATATCTTGACTAGACGTAGTGCTACACTGACTATAGCATTACCTCGTCAAATGGCGCAGCTTCCAATGATCGTAATGATAATAATAATGACGATGATGATGATTTGATCATTGATCTTAGATCTCACCATTATTTTTATGCACAGACCCGCGTGCATGCGAACGCATGCACTTGCAAGTGTATGTCATGAGCAGTGTTTCAGTAGTCGTGCAGATATCATAATAATTATAATCAGCATCAATAATTGTTTGCTATAATTAATGTGGGTGCGTGCGCATATATGCATATTTACGCACAGACACGCATGCACGCGCACACATACAAAGGCGCGCGCACGCCGACACGTGCCACACGAACTGAACCAGTCACTCACCAGCTGACGGTCTGTCGGAATAGCGGGTACAGTACACCCACGCCGGCCACATGAAGTCTCCGGGCGGGCCCTCGCTCTTCTCTCGCGTGCACGACGATGATGATGATGATGATGATGACGACGACGACGACGATGACTCGCTGCAGTCGGATTCTGATTCGTCACGACGGCGGCGGCGATTTTTGCACGTCAGGTCGATAGGTGGCGTTGCTATCGTGTAGTCAACATCACGTTTTATCGTCGTTGTCGCTGCATACGTTGTGGAAGGAGACGAGATTGTGTTCGAGTTAGTGTGTCCGGCCCGACAGCTCGACTCAGGTTTGAGAATGTCGTCGATGAGAAACGACGTGAACCCCCCGACGGTTCTGCGACGGTCGAGTCCAGTGTCCCCCTTGGTGCGTCCACCGTCCGCCGGCTCACAAGAAGTCTGTCTCGTCGGCGCTCCCATGGGTATATTTCCCGTCGTTTCTAGGGCCATATCTCCTCGTATGCCCCTCGTGGTGAATCACGTTATCGCACAGGTGACAGTTCGTGTAAGTGCCGTCGGTATTTGGCGCAAGAAACGCAGATTTAACTAGTAGTCGAACGCCAGAGAGCGCCCCTATAAAGCAGGCGGCATGCAGTTGTGGGCGTGGCTTGTCGAGTGACGTCTCAACCACCGCTCGACCAATGAGCGTCGACTACGCGGTTGAGTGTCGTTACCGTGCTGGTCGCTGTCGCTTGCTGGGCCGCTGGGCGACGTCTACTCTATGAAAGCCCATTGACGAAGACAAATTATTGCCGTCATTCGTTCGGGTCAGTGTGGTGTTGTCGCGCGCATGAGACATGTCGCACGGTTTTCACCAGCCTGTGTCTTCCTTTTGGTACCTTCCACCTAGTGTCTAGGGGAGTGAAACATTCTACAGAAGGGTAACTGTGTAAACTGCTGTGGATTTTATCTCTGTTTGAGTGAGTGGGCGAAGCTGTCCAATGCGTGGCCGGTGTTATCGTAAATGAACCCACGATCGCTTTTCAATTATAACAACGTGACCCCTTTGTGAAACCCGGTCGATTTTCATTGCAACGAAAATATTCATTTTAGGAATATTGACTTATAAAAATGGTATGAATATAACACTACTTCCAAAATCAAAATTACATGTGTTGCGCTTCGTGATGTTGTAAAACCTGACATATAAATGCATAATGAATATAACAGTGTATGCACGAAGATGTGACAGACTAATGCCCATCGATGTAATTTTTTCATATGTGCTTATTATAAAACTTAATTCATGGAATAAAAAAAATAAATCCACATCATAATGTTTATTACGTCATTTTTTAGCAGTAAAACGTAATATCATCTTAAAGATGTTATATTCATTATACCAAGAAAAAATGTGAAAAGGATTACGCTTTCCATGCACGTCCGTCATCCAGAGACTTTTTAGAGGGGTGCGTTTTAAATAATACACCGCATGATATATTTGTAGATAACAGTTGAAACGCTATGCAAATAACTAATGGTCTTTGCTAGTTTAAATGTTACGCTAGTTGTCGTTGATCAATAAGTATATTCTTGCAAGATAAATGAGTTAAAAACCACGATAACTTAATTAATATATAATATACCAACTACTAAGTAAGCAAAATATATAAACATCTGACTAATGTATATATATATATATATATATATATATATCGCGGGCCGGGCCTTTACTAAATTTCACGGCTGGGCCGGGCCGGGCCTGGGCCTACATTTTGCGGGCCGGGGCTCGGCTTGGGCTGAAAACATATTAAACACATCGGGCAAATTTAATTGAACCGAAAATGTGCCAGCAAAAGCCTGTTGTGGTTGCAGCTAAATATGGGTTTACTCGCATAAACAAGTTAACTTTTACATATGACAATCTTTTGACAGACACGTGTATGTCTGAACTTTTGACAGACACGTGTATGTCTGAACTAGCCCCTTGTCTTCTGGCAACTGGTCGGGTTTGGCACGTTATCGCCCCTAATTATAACATTTCATTGACGTTTGACGACTGACGTGTGTGATTAGTTTTATGAAAGCAGGAAACACAAAATGCACTTTTCTTAATACAACTCTTGCACTTTTCAGCACTGTTGTGGATCTGGATAATTACTCAGCAAAGTCCTTCACCAGACACCAAATAGACGGGACCAACGTCTTTTACTTTCTCTTCGGAAAGACACAGGCAAAATTAATAGGGGCGAACGAATTTGCCCAAACTTCGAAACTGCGGAGGTGGAATTGAGCCTCCGTCCACTCGCTCTAACCTTTGGACCACCGCTCCCCACGGACCAGTGCTCCCCTCAGACCACTGCTCCCCACAGACCACCTCTCCCACGGACCAGTGCTTCCCCCAGATCACCGCTCCCTTCAGACCACCTTTCCCACAGACCACCTCTCCCACGGACCAGTGCTTCCCACAGACCACCACTCCCTTCTTGCGCTTACGCGAATCATTCCTTTTGGATTTATTATTTCCATACCCATCGTGTTGCCTGTTTTGCTCCCATTCTAGTTTCAATAAAGGAAAGACAGAAGAATGTTGAATCGATTAAAAATCTCGAATTAAAGGTACATAGTCTGGACGTTTTTATCATAACATCATGTTATATAATATGAACCATATGTTATAGCATCATGTTATGTAGTATGAATCATGTATTCTAGCATCATGTTGTATATTATGGATCTTGCGTTCTAGTATCATGTTATAATAATAGTGTGAATCGTGTATTCTAGTATCATGTTATATAGTATGAATCAGGTATTTTAGTATCATGTTATATAGTATGAATCATGTATTCTAGTATATTGTTATATAGCATTAATCATGTATTTTATAGTATTATGCTGTATAGTATGAATCATGTATTATAGCATCATGTTGTATAGTAGGAATCATGTATTCTACTATCATATATTGTAATATAATGTTATATAATATGAATCGTGTATTCTAGTATCATATTATATAGTATGAATCGTTTATTATATCATCATGTTGTATAGTAGGAATCATGTATTCTAGCATCATATTATATATTATGAATAATATATTCTGATACCTTGAACTGATAAATGTGTTTTATTTTTTAATTATGTGACCTTTATTTGTTTTTGTGTATTACCTTTTATCTATAGTCACCGTATATTAACCGTCAGCATGCACCGCGGACATGATCAGACAACGTTCCTTTAACCCGGACAGGTTCCATGTCATCGTGAGAGCAATGTTCCTGCAGGTGTCATATTATCAGGCCGCAGTGATTGCAGCGATGTTCAGTCTCGTAAATTAACATTGATCGTCTAATTCTGCTGTTATAGAGTCGCCTTTTCCAATTTGTCGCGGCCGTTAGGCGGACGGGCGACTCTCTGCCGGGGGACAGTCAATTCACAACGCCGTCATTTGTCACTAGAACGTGACAGTCGCCGACTGCGCGAGACGAATATTGACTCTCGCTGGCCACTCGGACGCATGTGTCCGATTTAAATTAAGTTTTAATAATCTCAGGCGTCGGTCGAACAAAGCGACGTAGCTATGGGTGGGGTGGGGCAGGCGCCGGGGGGTCGGGGGGCTTTGGTCGTTTATCGTGGACGTCGTCGCCGAAGGGTAGGGCGCGCGCCGTTAGCGTTATCCGTTCTCATGGTCGTGTGTGCATCGAGCCGGTGGCCAGACGGCGAAGACATTAAGAGAGTGGACACGCGGCCTCAGGGGTCGTTGATGCGGCCGCAGGACAATGCCTTCATTAGTGTCGGCAAACATCCCGCGGTTTAACGTTTCGTTGACTGACACCTTTGTTGACGACACAGAGCTGCAGCGACTGGCAGGTTCTGACGGTTTCAAGGAAATCTCATATTAGGGGGTATGGATGCACTCAGAAAAACAGGTTTGGCAAATCATGCCACACCCATCTATTGGTGTGTATGCCAGGGAAAGTAAAATATCACAAACAGGAAACTTTAAAAAAAAACACCTGTCGTGGGCTCACAGGGCCAATGGTCTCCAGGTAAAAACCACACGAGCGCTGCACTTCGCTGCTGCCAAAGACTGTCTCTGGAATAAATACCGCGCATGAGCATCTTGTCCAGGCAGGGTCAGCGCTATATATGAGACCACACATTATTGTTATCTCCCGTCACCAACATCTTCAGAACGCGTGGCTGGAAGGGACGAGAGGATAGTGGATTCATATAACAAAGGAAGGACAATGGATCCCTATAGCAACGTGATAAAGTAACGCAAACAAAATAGATATCATGAATGCAGCGTGTAATTATTGTGTGGCGTCAGGACATTTAATTTTGCACGCACCCCTTCGCAGAAGAATTGTACACATTGACAAATTGGCTCTGCTTATATATAGAGACATACTATAATGCAACCAACGTAACTGATACAATTGTCGACGTCACAAGGTCATATGTTAAAGTATGTTAAACATTGCAAGCCATCAGAAGAACGGCAACGTTAGAGTCGTTAAGAGGACTAAAGATATAGAACAATTGTGTTTTGTTTGTTTACGACTCTGACGTCGGTGTCGTAAAGATCTCAAACTTGAGCTACTAAAACAAGGCCGTGCCTATACCAACACAGTGGAAGGGACATAAAGACATATTTCCATTATATGTATTCTGGAGATAATATAATTATTATTACTACAGCTAGTATGTCACCGTACCATCGGTCAGAATGAGTAGTGTTGTTCATTTCGCCCGTGCAGACGGTTTCGTTTACCTTAGTTTCCCTGATAGTTCGTAAAGGTACAACGTCTGACATTGGTTATCGTAAAATCATAACTATATAAATTATTTTTAACATATATTCTAACATATTCTAACATCATGACCATCCAAATATGTTTGAATGAACCACAGTAATGCTTTATACTTTGACCGTTTTCTGTTTACCGATATCGACCTTGCCGTTCAGCAGGAAATGTAAACAGGATATTCGGGTCGAAACATTCATGTTAAAATAGATATATTTTATGTTACAATTTTATGATAAAAAACGAAATACTTTGTACTTCAAATTGATGACACACAGTAGCATCTTGTTTACGAAATTCTTTTTGTTTTAAAACACTGGTCGACATCAGAAATTATTTTTAACATTCTTTAGGGGTATATGAACCTAATTATATCATTACGTAAGTAGTTTAATTATAAAATTACATATTTACCACTATACGCTTATAATATACATGGGCAATCCATATACAGGTTATATGCCCAAGGATTATATCATTATTATAGTCGTCTAAATACCAGTATGTGAGTGCCCACTTAGTGTTATAGAAGTGGCAAGACGAACATGGATAGAATATGTCGTGACGGTCAGAAAATCACCATTAACACGTCATTAGCCAGAGATTCCCGCAACCAAATCGTTGCACAAAGTGGCCCCTGGACGCCGATCTCAGCCTCAACAGCTGGGACGGACGATTTAGATCGGGTGATTAGGAGATCGGTGGACGATTCTCGGGGGATTCAGGAATTTGTTTTACCTGTAATGACGGTCAGTGGAGTTAATGTTCATAGCGAAGTGTTGCGGCTCGTTTCATGCGGGGCCCGAGCGTTCCAGCAGCGACGTTGTCTCGATGTGGAAGCCGATATCGAGGTTCGATGAGAAATGCCATGATTTACGTGTATTTCAGTTACCCTAAACTTAATAGCAGCCTGCGGGAATGGGGAGATGATAACATTGTGATATCTGATGTTGAGTAAGGAGAATGTGTACACATACGTTCTTAATTATTAAGTGATAAATGTAAGAACAATTGCATGCTTCGCTAATTAAGAATGTAAAATGTAACAATTAAAGTACGCTCTTACATAGCGCGGTATCCAGTCACTGGAACTGCTCAAAGCGCTTACATCTCACTCATCTTCTGGCAGACCTGGTCATTCCAACGACATCTCGACTTCTCTGTGAAGCATTCAGTCACAATGTGATTACTACGCGAAGACTGATCGTTCAGATACCCACCTCTGTCTGTCTTCTCGTGTATACATCTGAGTGAACTGTGGCAACGGGGTATGAACGAAATTTCGAAACGGCAGCAAGAGGATTTGAACCCGGGTTCTCTCGATTGAGAGCCCGACGTCCAGTGTTGTTGCTGATTCTGTGGTTATTCTGTAATAACATCTTTTAGTGTTATTTCTTGAATTTGTAATGTTACTTCAATGTTTTTATATCCAAATGAAAATTGTAACACACACTTATATTTTAAAATAATTCAGACATGTTAACGTGGAAAGGAAAAGTAGAAACGCATTATTAGCCACAATATCAACGTATACATGTACCAGTATACATATTAAGAGCAACAAATGATTTATATTATATTAATTGTTAGTAAATAACGGATATAATATCAATGTTACATTTAATCCAATTAACGTATTTATAAATTTCAAAATATGATGTGTTCTGTCAGAGTTTAATTAAAGGATTGGCACTGTTCAAGAAAATATTTTTTAGATTCCGTATAGTGACAGAAACAAGAGGCATGAACATCGATGCGTTGCCCATTCACAACAAAAACCGTTTAATTATAGCGAAACAGTAACATGTCTTCTTTTTCTAGAATAATCATGCGTACTTAATACTATAGTTATTAGTTGCTATGTCTTTTATTCGTCTTAGTAAAAAAAATTACCTAAAAGAAACTAATTAAGAAAGGAAAATGTCGCAAACATCGGGACAGGCGCCGTTTCACAAAAACACAAACCATTTATGTCTGTTCAGTTTCACAAAAACATAAACTATTTATGTCTGTTCAGTACGGCCGTAAGCAAGTTGCGGGGAATAACTTCGTGACCAGGTGTAACTAACTATAGACTCGAACTGTAAAGGCTGCATCACATGATGTACGACATGATGTACATAACATGATGTACGACAGCTGCAGGTGTTTCCGATCACATCGTTTTCACTGACGACGGATTCGCACTAGTGCGAAGTGAATATGGCGAAAACTCTCATTTCACGCATCGTGAACTTCCGAAAGCGAGAATCCTCAAATTAAGCGAGCGCTGGAATCTTGAGTGATTGCGCCAAATGGAATGTGTATATGTCATTAATTTAGGACGATGTGACGATGGTTTCCTTAGCAATTAAATCCTGACGCACACGCACAGGCGCGCTGATTTATACTTAACCGATTTTACACGGATAGGAATATGAATCTTCAACCAGAACGAAGCGCAATTTTTTATATAGTAAAAATATGCTGACACCATCTCTCCAATTTGATCCACAAAATATTCACCACACAAAGTAAATCGTAACGAACAAAGCATGTAAAACTTTATTTGGCTCTAATGCACAAACATTTCTAAAACAAACACGTTAACACGCGTGAAACACAAAACAGTTATTCATTTACTACAGGTTTCTTTCACACTTATGTTATTATAACTTTTTCTTTCACACTTATGTTATTATAACTTTTTCTTTCACACTTATGTTATTATAACTTCATAATTTATTTATAAAACTACTTCGGACTACGCCGACGCTGCACCTGCCAAAAACAATAACTCAGCACTACAATAACCCAGCTACAATAACTCAGCAATACCCCGTAATATGTATCTTTTCCACGGTCTTTATTGACGTTTCACCGCGAGCCACAACGCAGTATGTCTTCTGCCGATATGGAGAAGTTTGACTTTGATTATGTGTGGCGCAATCGAGACCGCCATCGGGAGAAGTCGGCCCGTCGTCCAGCGCAATAAACGTCGACGGAGAGGCATTGACGCTATAGATAAAAGTTCTCTAAGCGCTCATTATATCGTCGGTGGGGATATCGGTTTCTGAGCCCGCTGTCAGCGATAGCGACGATAAGGATTACAAATGTATATCGGCGCTAGCCAGAACAAGATTAATAAACTGGTTAGCGACCGGCGCGCCTGTGTGGCCCCCGGGAAGTGTACAAATGATACAGTGTCGTCCGTGACAGCACTGTGCGATAACAGCGACTCGGACACAATGACTTATTTAGAATACCATAATATATGTGTGTGTGTTGACACGCTTTGTTAGATGTGCGTGTGCGTGTACGGGATGCGTGTGCGCTTGCGCTTGCGCTTGCGCGTGCGCCCGCTTGCGTGCGTGCGTGCGTGCGTGCGTATACATACACACACGCGTACATACACGAGAACCCTGCTCATAACTATTAACTTAAACATATTAATAATGAAATATGTAATCCAACAATTTAACAATGCACGATCAACATTAATTGCAGCATTTTACCCCCGAACAAATATTGTCGTGATGTGATTACGAGCTTCACACCTGTAAGCTGAAGCACTAAACACTGTCGTCCCATCCCCAGAAAGGATGACCGCGTAACATCCCCCTCTCCCGCCGAGTCGCCCGCTCGCATGCGTCCCGAATCTTTGACGAAACCGTCAAAGACCGACACGAGGCGACTCTGTAGAGGACCCGATCCTCCCGCACGGACGCGATATCAATCGACTGAAGCAGCGAAATTGGCGGCATTCATTTGCTAACTCATCGCATTGTGTACGCGCGATTTACCCTTTAATTATCGGGCGGCTGAACGTTTAGCGAGACCACCCAGAGAGGCAGCGTATCTGTCATTCGTCTGCGATGCTTATACAAAACGATGCTATCGTATCGTTGAGAGTGAGAGTGAGTGAGATTGGGGTTCACGGCGTTCGTTCTTTCCTGCAGTTAATTGTATAATTGAGAAGGATTTAAGCCGAAAACGACTGGCGCCAAGAAAGCGATATGATATGAAACGGCTCGCTTACCACGCGTCAGTTCTACGTCTGTCCAGGCGTTTACCCGCCGCACAGGGTGCAGATGGCACTGCGATAATGTATTTAATACTTGTGTGTTATATCGTGAACATATATACGATTGCATTTAAATGCAAAAACAAAATGCAAGAGTTTGAGATGATACAAACGCAAATGCAAGTGTTTGAAATTATTCAAATGCAAATGCAAATGTTTTTTATGATTGTAAAATGCAACAAAGTTCATACCAGTTTACATCAACATTATTAAATATATAGTTACATAAAACAGACGCTGTATTACTAAATAATGTTTCAGTAATCAATAATGTTTCAGTAATAAAAAATTACACTCAAAGGACATGTAGGAGCATTACAGGTAACATATTTAATTATGGAAACCTTTGGGTTGAACACTAGCCTTGGATAAGCAATGGATGTAATCAAGTAGGGAGGATTCTTTCCCCCACAAAGGGCATGAGCAGGCAGCTACCCCTAATTAACTAAACTCTCTGTAGCAGAAACTTAGCACTTGGTGGGAAGAAAGAATATAGCGACTTAATTACTCAAAGCAAATACAAACAATAGTTGACATATAGTATCATTTATTGGCAACACTGTGTTAAGTGTATGGTGTCGTATAGTATATGGTGTCGTATGGTGATTATGGTCACTACGGTGAAATTTGGCAGACTTAGTCTTACTGTTACCGTCTGCTTGAGAATGATCAATTTCTGGGTGAGAACAATCCAACCAAAGCAATACAAATGATTAAATGTAATGCATCATTGCTAAGACGATTACATGATCAATATTGTTTTATGTTAAAATAGATTGTGAATACACTGTACCAAAAATAGTTATGATAATTGTGGCCATGGATTTCAAAAGGCTGCCTGAACTGCACTGATTGCATTTCAT
Organism: Lamellibrachia satsuma; assembly: GCA_033239005.1. Classification (NCBI taxonomy): domain Eukaryota; kingdom Metazoa; phylum Annelida; class Polychaeta; order Sabellida; family Siboglinidae; genus Lamellibrachia; species Lamellibrachia satsuma. The sequence continues at coordinate 360,352 of BSQZ01000071.1, read as the reverse complement.
AAGCTTAGCATAAGTGAGCACACAAACACTATCAACTGGGGTGGGCTGGTCATTCGGGTAGGAATTGAAGGGCCTTCTACAATAATATGTCCATTGGTAGGGAGATAAGTTTTCTGCTAAATATGGCAAGCGTTTTAATAAATGCATGTCAACGCATTTTAATGCCAATGCAAATGTTTCACTTGATTCAAATGCAAATGCAAATGTTTTGGGGTCGCACTCAAATGCAAATGCAAATGTTTTGGTTACACATTTACAAGTGCATTTGAATTAATTTCAAATGTTTTGGCTTTATATTAACGTTTTGTTTTATTTGGGGAAAACAATGTAATGTATGCAAACACAGTATTAGTTTATTTAATAAATACAGTAGAACAGTATAGTAACCACTAAGTCCCACTACATACCAGTCCCTCTACATGAACATGTCTGTAGAGTCATACACTGAGTCACACAGTTCCAGGCCTGCAGAGGTGGGAGGCAGGAATAGACAATTGACAGTTTAGTGCGAACTATGGCAGGGAATAAAAGGCTAATCATTCAGGTAGGCCAGAGTGGAATGTGAACCCAAGACAATAGACTGTCCACTGGTGAGGTCACTGGGGTGATAACCTGATGGATAATTACAGCTACCATGCAGTAATCACTCTCTCTGGTTGTAAAAAATTAGGACTGGCATTGCTAATGTTTACTCCCCCTAATGAGCTGCGACCCCAACCCACCTCAACAGTGCCACCCCAAGCCACCCCAACAGTGGTAACACAACACAAGTCATTTGTCTGCATTGTTTCATTGAGCAGGTAATCTCTGAAGTCATAAACTTAATATAATTCATGGCTTTTACTAATCTGTTTAAAGTGAACTTTTGTGGCTGGTAAATTGCAGCCAAGTGAGAAATTTGCATTAAAGGCATCAAATGCTTTCAATCAAATGCTTTCATTCAAATGCAAAAGATTTGTTAATCAAATGCAAAAGGAAATGTTTTTTAATCAAAATCAAATGTTTTTTTATTCACATGCAAGTGCAAGCGGAGCAGGAGACGACACTGCATTTAAATGCAAATACGACATTTTCAAATGCAAATGCATTTGAACCCAAGCCTTTACAAACAAAAGTTACCCATTTGTGCCAATTTGGTCACCAGCATTTCCGTGAAAAGCATGCAGAATACTTGAGCGCTAACTTGGCTAAAGCAATTTGTATTGGGCTAAAACAAATTGGGGGTTTAGCCAAAATGGCTAAACAGTTTACAACATTAGAGCTAGTCCAAGGGGCCCACCAATGAAGACATACTCGATATGGTACGAGAAGAAAGACAAGTGACGGAGGCTAGAGGAGAGACAAAAGACAAGTGACGGAGGCTAGAGGAGAGACAAAAGACAAGTGACGGAGGCTAGAGGAGAGACAAAAGACAAGTGACGGAGGCTAGAGGGGAGACACAAGACAAGTGACGGAGGCTAGAGGGGAGACAAAAGACAAGTGACGGAGGCTAGAGGAGATTCACAAGAAAAGTGACGGAGGCTAGAGGGGAGACAAAAGACAAGTGACGGAGGCTAGAGTAGAGACAAAAGACAAATAACGGAGGCTAGAGGGGAGACACAAGACAAGTGACGGAGGCTAGACGGGAGACAAAAGACAAGTGACGGAGGCTAGAGGAGATTCACAAGAAAAGTGACGGAGGCTAGAGGGGAGACAAAAGACAAGTGACGGAGGCTAGAGGGGAGACACAAGACAAGTGACGGAGGCTAGAGGGGAGACAAAAGACAAGTGACGGAAGCTAGAGGAGAGACAAAAGACAAGTGACGGAGGCTAGACGGGAGACAAAAGACAAGTGACGGAGGCTAGAGTAGAGACAAAAGACAAGTGAAGGAGGCTAGAGGGGAGACGTAAGACAAGTGACGGAGGCTAGAGTAGAGATAAAAGACAAGTGACGGAGGCTAGAGGAGAGACAAAAGACAAGTGACGGAGGCTAGAGGGGAGACACAAGACAAGTGACGGAGGCTAGACGGGAGACAAAAGACAAGTGACGGAGGCTAGAGTAGAGACAAAAGACAAGTGAAGGAGGCTAGAGGGGAGACGTAAGACAAGTGACGGAGGCTAGAGTAGAGATAAAAGACAAGTGACGGAGGCTAGAGAAGAGACAAAAGACAAGTGACGGAGGCTAGAGGGGAGACACAAGACAAGTGACGGAGGCTAGACGGGAGACAAAAGACAAGTGACGGAAGCTAGAGGAGAGACAAAAGACAAGTGAAGGAGGCTAGAGGGGAGACGTAAGACAAGTGACGGAGGCTAGAGTAGAGATAAAAGACAAGTGACGGAGGCTAGAGGAGAGACAAAAGACAAGTGACGGAGGCTAGAGGGGAGACACAAGACAAGTGACGGAGGCTAGACGGGAGACAAAAGACAAGTGACGGAGGCTAGAGGAGATTCACAAGAAAAGTGACGGAGGCTAGAGGGGAGACAAAAGACAAGTGACGGAGGCTAGAGTAGAGACAAAAGACAAATAACGGAGGCTAGAGGGGAGACAAAAGACAAGTGACGGAGGCTAGAGTAGAGACAAAAGACAAGTGACGGAGGCTAGAGGAGAGACAAAAGACAAGTGACGGAGGCTAGAGGGGAGACGTAAGACAAGTGACGGAAGCTAGAGGAGAGACAAAAGACAAGTGACGGAGGCTAGAGGAGAGACAAAAGAAAAGTGACGGAGGCTAGAGGGGAGACAAAAGACAAGTGAAGGAGGCTAGAGGAGAGACAAAAGACAAGTGACGGAAGCTAGAGGAGAGACAAAAGACAAGTGACGGAAGCTAGAGGAGAGACAAAAGACAAGTGAAGGAGGCTAGAGGAGAGACAAAAGACAAGTGACGGAGGCTAGAGGAGAGACAAAAGACAAGTGACGGAGGCTAGAGGGGAGACACAAGACAAGTGACGGAGGCTAGACGGGAGACAAAAGACAAGTGACGGAAGCTAGAGGAGAGACAAAAGACAAGTGACGGAGGCTAGAGGGGAGACGTAAGACAAGTGACGGAGGCTAGAGTAGAGATAAAAGACAAGTGACGGAGGCTAGAGGAGAGACAAAAGACAAGTGACGGAGGATAGAGGAGAGACAAAAGACAAGTGACGGAGGCTAGAGGAGAGACAAAAGACAAGTGACGGTGGCTAGACGGGAGACAAAAGACAAGTGAAGGAGGCTAGAGGAGAGACAAAAGACAAGTGACGGAGGATAGAGGAGAGACAAAAGACAAGTGACGGTGGCTAGAGGAGAGACAAAAGACAAGTGACGGAGGCTAGAGGAGAGACAAAAGACAAGTGACGGAGGCTAGAGGAGAGACAAAAGACAAGTGACGGTGGCTAGAGGAGAGACAAAAGACAAGTGACGGAGGCTAGAGGAGAGACAAAAGACAAGTGACGGAGGCTAGAGGAGAGACAAAAGACAAGTGAAGGAGGCTAGAGTAGAGACAAAAGACAAGTGACGGAGGCTAGAGGGGAGACAAAAGACAAGTGACGGAGGCTAGAGTAGAGATAAAAGACAAGTGACGGAGGCTAGAGGAGAGACAAAAGACAAGTGACGGTGGCTAGACGGGAGACAAAAGACAAGTGAAGGAGGCTAGAGGAGAGACAAAAGACAAGTGATGGAGGCTAGAGGAGAGACAAAAGACAAGTGACGGAGGATAGAGGAGAGACAAAAGACAAGTGACGGAGGCTAGAGGAGAGACAAAAGACAAGTGCCGGAGGCTAGAGGAGAGACAAAAGACAAATGACGGAGGCTAGAGAAGAGACAAAAGACAAGTGACGGAAGCTAGAGGAGAGACAAAAGACAAGTGACGGAGGCTAGAGAAGAGAAAAAAGACAATACACGGAGGCTAGAGGAGAGACAAAAGACAAGTGAAGGAGGCTAGAGGGGAGACAAAAGACAAGTGACGGAGGCTAGAGTAGAGATAAAAGACAAGTGACGGAGGCTAGAGGAGAGACAAAAGACAAGTGACGGAGGCTAGAGTAGAGACAAAAGACAAGTGATGGAGGCTAGAGGAGAGACAAAAGACAAGTGACGGAGGCTAGAGGAGAGACAAAAGACAAGTGACGGTGGCTAGACGGGAGACAAAAGACAAGTGAAGGAGGCTAGAGGAGAGACAAAAGACAAGTGACGGAGGATAGAGGAGAGACAAAAGACAAGTGACGGAGGCTAGAGGAGAGACAAAAGACAAGTGACGGAGGCTAGAGGAGAGACAAAAGACAAGTGAAGGAGGCTAGAGGGGAGACAAAAGACAAGTGACGGAGGCTAGAGTAGAGATAAAAGACAAGTGACGGAGGCTAGAGGAGAGACAAAAGACAAGTGACGGAGGATAGAGGAGAGACAAAAGACAAGTGACGGAGGCTAGAGTAGAGACAAAAGACAAGTGACGGTGGCTAGAGGAGAGACAAAAGACAAGTGACGGAGGCTAGAGGAGAGACAAAAGACAAGTGACGGAGGCTAGAGGAGAGACAAAAGACAAATGACGGAGGCTAGAGGAGAGACAAGTGACGGAGGCTAGAGAAGAGACAAAATACAAGTGACGGAGGCTAGAGAAGAGAAAAAAGACAAGTGACGGAGGCTAGAGGGGAGACAAAAGACAAGTGAAGGAGGCTAGAGGGAGAGACAAAAGACAAGTGACGGAGGCTAGAGGAGAGACAAAAGACAAGTGACGGAGGCTAGAGGAGAGACAAAAGACAAGTGACGGAGGCTAGAGGAGAGACAAAAGACAAGTGACGGAGGCTAGAGGGGAGACAAAAGACAAGTGACGGAGGCTAGAGGAGAGACAAAAGACAAATGACGGAGGCTAGAGAAGAGACAAAAGACAAGTGACGGAAGCTAGAGGAGAGACAAAAGACAAGTGACGGAGGCTAGAGAAGAGAAAAAAGACAATACACGGAGGCTAGAGGAGAGACAAAAGACAAGTGAAGGAGGCTAGAGGGGAGTGGAGGCTAGAGGAGTAGAGGAGAGACAAAAGACAAGTGACGGAGGATAGAGGAGAGACAAAAGACAAGTGACGGAGGCTAGAGGAGAGACAAAAGACAAGTGACGGAGGCTAGAGGAGAGACAAAAGACAAGTGAAGGAGGCTAGAGGGGAGACAAAAGACAAGTGACGGAGGCTAGAGTAGAGATAAAAGACAAGTGACGGAGGCTAGAGGAGAGACAAAAGACAAGTGACGGAGGATAGAGGAGAGACAAAAGACAAGTGACGGAGGCTAGAGTAGAGACAAAAGACAAGTGACGGTGGCTAGAGGAGAGACAAAAGACAAGTGACGGAGGCTAGAGGAGAGACAAAAGACAAGTGACGGAGGCTAGAGGAGAGACAAAAGACAAATGACGGAGGCTAGAGGAGAGACAAGTGACGGAGGCTAGAGAAGAGACAAAATACAAGTGACGGAGGCTAGAGAAGAGAAAAAAGACAAGTGACGGAGGCTAGAGGGGAGACAAAAGGCCGGGGCAAGGAAACGAATGGATTTGTTAGCGAAGGAAGAAGGGAGAAAAGGAGCCGATGGTCTGCCACATCACAGAAGAGAGAAGGAGACGATACGAAAAGTGATTTTAATTGCACCATTGTCTTAATTCCGAAACATATGTCCGGGTGATCAGTGACAACGTCAATATTTCATTAGAACCACCTTTTTTCTTCATTTGTTTTACAGAATCTTCCGCTCTATCGCTCTACCGTTCTATTGCCTTTATTTATCACCAAGCCGCAATTTCAAGTTCAACAAATAAAATTTAGTAATTTGTAATCCCAATATATATTTCCAAACCACCATTTTATGTAAAAAAAAAAAACACCAGAAAATTCATAAGAATTAAGTAAATGATATATAAAATGTTTAAATCTTTCGTCAGGAGGGACGACCCCTTCCACACACGGCGCCAGATCTTCGTCTACAGCCACGGACAGTGGTAGATCTACCGGTCTTTGTGCGATCTTACTTGGCACCTCTGTTTTAGAGACCGAGAACGGTTGTCGTCTTTCAGAGGTCGTCTGAGAAAGGTTGTCGTCTTTCATAGGTCATCTGACAAAAGGTTGTATTCTTTCAGAGGTCGTCTGAGAAAGGTTGTCGTCTTTCAGAGGTCGTCGTAATACCGGAGAGTTCGTTGGGCAGGGTTTCATCTACGACGATCTAATCAGGTTGATCGTCTTTTCCGCAGTATAAAGTATATATGTGGGAAATTCAACATCGAAGAAGAAAGTGCCAACTAGACATCAGTAATTGCTATAGACGTTTCGTTTGCAAATATTTCATAGGCAAACGAACGTGTAGTTTGTGTTGCTCTAACCACATGTTCTTTGAAGCTGACACGGGACATCTGGTCCGGTCATCCCTCGGGATAGGCGCCGCAACAGGGAACGGGAGTGTCATTAATCATCGGAGAATTAACGGACCATCCCTTCCGGGAGGAGGAAGCCTTCATCTCGTTCGTCGGGTTCTTGCACGCATTCCCGGTTTCCAAAAGCTGTAGATCTTTGAGTTTCTTTTCGGCGGGCGTGGGTCGTGCGTGCACGAGTCAGGATCACTTACTGTCGATTACCTTGCGCTTGATTGTGATAAAGGGGTGTCATCGGGTTCTAAGAATGTCGCTTTGATCTCACCGCCAACGCGATAACGCGCCAGAACATCGCGCTACAATAGGGAAAGAGCTGCCGCGATCTGGACTTGGAATACAATGTTCACAATAACAATAACTCATCTTTTTAGACGAAGCCCGTAGTATGCGTTATCACATTGCTGTGTCGCGTGAAGCTTTCTACGTATTGTTTGTGCAGATGGTGAGTCAGTATTGAACAATATACAAGCATTCCACCAGGCACACGCAAGCACGCACGCACGCACGCACGCACGCACGCACGCACGCACGCTCGCATTCACCCATGCACGCACGTACGCACGCACGCACGCACGCACGCACGCACACATTAACCGTTGTTCCTCGTGTTACTGAAATTATCAAGTGCAAGTAAACGGCATGCACATGAGTCTTGTTAAAAGCAGATATTTCACGCAAAGACAAGTTTATCAATAGTTTATCTGAGGCCTGAATTTCCGTGGTTCTTGACGTAAACGTGCACTGCTTCCGCCGGTCAAACATTCTTAATATCCTTCCTCAGCAGGTCACGGTCAGTAGGCTGACCTTTGAAAAAAATGCAATGCAATGTCATAAATTACTTCCCCTTCGTATCCACTGTTACGAACGATTAAATCAATTTCATGTTGTGTGTAACTTTTCGAATGAATTTTAATGAAAGTGTGTTGTCTAATCATCGACTTGACGTTTAAAACACATACGCGGGTTTTTATCCGTCATTGCCACGTGCCCGTGCTGCTACAAGCTTCCACAATTCTAAATCAGCGGGCAGCGTAAATTTGGTGTAATTATGAGAAAAAAATTGCGTACACCAATTGTAAGTGCAAAACAATATCGGAAACAGGGCACCTTCTCAAAATAACCGTCAATTTGATCGTCTCTACTATCAACGCGATATTAAAACATTAATCTTCCGAGTAAAAACGGATGGTTTTCCTGATGTTGCGCACAGACGCTGACACGTAGGCATCTTCCGATAGAGGGCGTTGGTGCTACCACGCGCGTCGCACGGGCGATCGCTAAACGTAGCGGAACAAACGATAACACATGGGTGTGCATCAATGTTGTCCTACCCGTTTCCGCACCCAATTAAATCCCGCTGACGAACGAGTTAGCAGTCCGCGCGGAGGAAACTGGGCGAGTAATGACGTCAGGTGGGCGAGTAGTTTAGGCGAAACGGGAACGCCTGCTGCCTCTACCGGCGTCTGCCTCCGTCACGTGGTTACACGTGCGTGTCGACTCCGACAGCTTTTACCCAGGAGCGCATGCATGCATAATTCATTAGAGCGTTTCACGTAATACGATTCGTCAAGACTTATCTTATTCTTACTGACGAATTAAGCTAAAACGTGTATCTACGTATATAAACATGTACTACCAAATTATTGTCAAAGATAAATGTATACTTATCGCATTTCTTAATTGGAAATTTAACATTAGTTTTATTTAATTAGATTTGCTAATGTATGTACAACAATATATTTTTTTATAGAAAACGACATATCGTTTTATTGACATTTTTACAAAACTCTTAAGCAAAAAACACTAAGGTATTTTGACTTTTATTGGACATCAAAAAGAAAGGGGCATCCTGTATAAAGCATATAATATACCATAAACAAACAATTTCGCATCTATCTACATATAGTTTATATGTAGATAGATGCTCCGAATGTGCGTGCAATCGTGCACAAATTCATTTATGCACCACGTAACTGCATCTTACATGCCCACGAGTACTTTGTTGTCATTTACATTCTCACGAGTACTTTGTTGTCACTTACATTCTATACGAGTATTTTATTGTCGCTTATATTCTCACGAGTAGCTTGTTGTCATTTGCATTCTCACGAATACATTGTTGTCACTTGCATTATCACGAGTACTTTGTTGTCACTTGCATTCTCACGAGTACTTTGTTGTCATTTACATTCTCACGAGTACTTTGTTGTCATTTGCATTATCACGAGTACTTTGTTGTCACTTATATTCTCACGAGTACTTTGTTGTCACATTCTCACGAGTACTTTGTTTTCTTTTGCATTCTCACGAGTACTTTGTTGTCACTTACATTCTCACGAGAACTTTGTTGTCACTTACATTCTCACGAGTACTGTGTTGTTATTTGCATTCTCACGAATACTTTGTTGTCATTTACATTATCACGAGTACTTTGTTGTCACTTGTATTATCACGAGTACTTTGTTGTCACATTCTCACGAGTGCTTTGTTGTCGTTTCATTCTAATGAGTACATTGTTATGACTTACATTCTCACGAGTACTTTGTTGTCATTTGCATTATCACGAGTACTTTGTTGTCGCTTATATTCTCACGAGTACTTTGTTGTCACATTCTCACGAGTACTTTGTTGTCACATTCTCACGAGTACTTTGTTTTCTTTTGCATTCTCACGAGTACTTTGTTGTCACTTACATTCTCACGAGAACTTTGTTGTCACTTACATTCTCACGAGTACTGTGTTGTTATTTGCATTCTCACGAATACTTTGTTGTCATTTACATTATCACGAGTACTTTGTTGTCACTTGTATTATCACGAGTACTTTGTTGTCACATTCTCACGAGTGCTTTGTTGTCGTTTCATTCTAATGAGTACATTGTTATGACTTACATTCTCACGAGTACTTTGTTGTCATTTGCATTATCACGAGTACTTTGTTGTCGCTTATATTCTCACGAGTACTTTGTTGTCACATTCTCACGAGTACTTTGTTGTCACATTCTCACGAGTACTTTGTTTTCTTTTGCATTCTCACGAGTACTTTGTTGTCACTTACATTCTCACGAGAACTTTGTTGTCACATTCTCACGAGAACTTTGTTGTCATTTACATTCTCACGAGTACTTTGTTGTCACATTCTCACGAGAACTTTGTTGTCATTTACATTCTCACGAGTACTTTGTTGTTATTTGCATTCTCACGAATACTTTGTTGTCATTTGCATCATCACGAGTACTTTGTTAGAACCAGTTTGACAACTGTTCCCGAGGGATTGCCAATGCGTCATTCCGTCCATCCGAAAGATCATTGTCTGCACATGTGGGGAAACATTAACAATACCGTGGTGTGATGATTTAATCGAAAGGAGAATTACCTTTAGAAAAGACTCGCGTTGCACCGGGATGTAGGCAACTGTTTTCTCCGAAGCACAACAGACGAACTGTTTCATTTCACTATATGTTTCATGAATTACTAAAAAAGCTTATCTATGTCTCACAACAAGTGGTGAATATTAGCATACTGTATTATGGTAATCGGATACTAAAAGTAAACATTTTGACGACGACGACGACGACGACGATGATGATGACGATGGTGAAGAAAGTTATGGCGATGGTGGTACCGAGGAGGTATATGAGGCAGTGGCGGCGGTGGCGGCGGCGGCGGTGTTTTATTTAGACAGAGACTGCGTGACAGTTTCCATCGTCTAGCACCTGGAGGTATTGTCTTCAAAACTCCCCGAATGCAAGTAAGATGACACCTCTGTCTTCGGCGCAGCAACAGCGATCCGCGATAGCGCTGGGCGTGACAGAGAGGAAATACCCACGATCAGATCGACAGATGTTCGTAGAAAACTTAAGCGACGAAGGTAACAGAAAAAAACCCAGTCACGCTAACAACAGACGACGCGCATCGTCCCCTCATCAGGAGTTGCACCAGTCAGCAAGGTCGCTGTTTTCAAGACAACAATAACGTCCTGCGTTGTTCATTTCAAACGACCGACCAAAGACAGAGCTCTGTTCGACCAACACTTCTTAAGACACCATATACCGTTCTTTCACCAAGGCACGCAGTGACTCCTGTTTTGAGAGTTCCAGTTTTCAACAACTTTCTGATTTTTACAAGACTTCGAAACTCTAAAAGTTGCAAACAACTGTTTCCTCACAAACGATGTGTTTGCAACTACACATACGCACGCACACGCACACGCACACACACACACGCACGCACACACGCACACACACACGCCGCCAAACACCTTAATTCAATGTGTAAACGTAGACAGTATGTACGCGCAGACAAAGTTTTATTTCCACACAAAGGCGTAGATCGTTCACAAATACGACACAGACAGACGGGGAAGTAAAGACGATATTTCCCACGTACTGATCAATGACAATGCCTTCTGGCAGGTGGCAACCGACTCAATTACATCGTCGCGTATTTGCATGAAGTCATACATTGCGACGTAGCTTGATTATGCGCTATGCAAATCGGCTGAATGATAGATTCGGAGACGAACTAATCGGCGCTCGGCTGATAAGATCGTTACGCCGTTAAGTATTGTGTTGGACGTAAACGTTCGCGGCTTCGGCGCCGGTCTGTGACGTGCAATTTGTTACGCGGTTCTATTAAGGCGTCCGCTGCCGTCGAAGAATGCCTTCAGACGGGTGTAAAGTTCGTGTAAACTAGGCGAGCCTTTCTGGTCGCACGATGCCACTCGTCTCTCAATGCGCCACCGCGCTGTGCACGGGCCGGGCCGTCTCGGCAATTCTTCCAGTGATATGACAGGCCCGTTTTCCTTTGACACTGATCGCGCCATTCTTCCGGACTAATCTTGCACAGCCGACTCCGCTCAACAGAATCACTTCGGGCCAGAACAATTTTACTCCACTGACGGACTGAATCACTTAAGCGGCGCATTTTGATACAGCTGGAATAGTGATATACGATTCTACTAAACGGCTGAATGTGTTATCCGTGATTCTATTAAATGGAGTTCATTCTATAGGGAAGTGTAAGTCAATCTTAAATGCATTGTCATCACAACATCACTAGACTCTCTTTCATGCATTATTATGACGTTGTAATAATTAGTGTTGCGCGATATTACCGGTATATCGCGGTATTTTGTTTGCGCGATACGTATCGCGAAACGCCTTCAACGTATCGGGATATACTATATAAATGTATTTTTGCGTTTCCAACTTGTTAGCTTAAAGAGTAAATGTGACCGAACCAGGTTCATTCACTAATCTACATTATCATCATTATTATTTGGTTCAGGTTTGAGTAATTTATTTTCAGATTTTAAGTTCATGTGTTTGCGTGTATAATTATTTACTTACTGCAATTAAGCAGTAAGTAAATAAGTAATATATTCTCCATTTTTACAGCTCCGGCTAATTATATGGTGGAAATCACGAAACAGTATACTTCTACTGATTAAAACAGTTCACTTGTTATTATTTAATATAAATACAAGTCAGGCATGTTAAATACAATACAACACACTAGGTTGTGTCATCTTATATCTTAATCTTATATCTTAATATTATATCTTAATCAACGAAACAACTACAAAATATTGCGATATATCGCGATACAAAAAGCTTGGCAATACACAACCCTAGTAATCATGAAATACTAACGGAAATATAGCATTATCTACACAATACTTGTCACAGTACAATACATAAAGAAACGCAAGATGATAAAAGAGCGTCACGTGTTCTCCTCCTCTCAATTCCCTTTCACTTCACTTCACTTCACTCTCTCTCTCTCTCTCTCTCTCTCTCTCTCTCTCTCTCTCTCTCTCTCTCTCTCTCTCTCTCTCTCTCTCTCTCTCTCTCTCTCTCTCTCTCTCTCTCTCTCTCTCTCTCTCTCTCTCTCTCTCTTCTCTCTCTCCTCTCTCCCTCTCCCTCCCTCTCTCTCCCTCTCTCTCTCTCTCTCTCTCTCTCTCTCTCTCTCTCTCTCTCTCTCTCTATATATATATATATATATATATATATATCTTCCTCTCCCCCACTCGCCATCTTCATACCTATCGCTCCAGTTTTCTCCCTTTCCCCTCTTCTCTCCCTCACTACCCGTCTCCTTCCTCTGCCTGTGTAAAGTAAAGGTACGTTCTTATATAGCGCAGTAGCCAGTCCTTGGAACTCCTCAAAGCACTTTACACTTCACTCCTCGCAAACCCACTCATTCCAACGCCATCTCAACTTTTCTGTGAAACATTTAACTATGCACGCTGCAATTTCTGTGCTAAGACAATTCGTTCAGATATCAACCTCTGTCAGATATCCACCTCTGTCAGATATCCACCTCTGTCAGATATCCACCCCTGTCATGTACTCATTTATGCAGCTGAGTGGACTGTGAACGAAATTACCAAAGTTTCGAAAAGGCAGCAAAATGATTCGAACTCGGGTTCTCTCAATTGAGAGAATCGCTACGCCACCGCTACCTGTATCCATCCCTCTCCCTCCGACCTCTCTCCCTCCGACCCCTCTCCCACCGACCTCTCTCCCTCCGACCTCTCTCCCTCTGACCTCTCTCCCTCCGACCTCTCTCCCTCCGACATCTCTCCCTCCGACATCTCTCCCTCCGACCCCTCTCCCTCCGACCCCTCTCCCTCCGACCTCTCGCCCTCCGACCTCTCTCCCTCCGACCTCTCTCCCTCCAACCTCTCTCCCTCCGACCTCTCTCCCTCCTTATTTGCTCCTCTTTCTCTATACCTCTTTCTATCCCTCTTTCTTTATTTCTTTTCTCTCCTATTTCCACATCCTCCCTCTCCTCTTTCTACTTCTCGCTACCTCGTTTTATGCACCCATGTCTCCCGCGTTGTCCGTCCCAAGTAGGCCGGTTTCCGTGGAAGTTCTGCCGCCTCCAATAACTCGTCAACTCAGCAGACGAGCGAGCGACCAGCGACCAGCATTTAAACATAGTCAGTTGGACGAGAAAGACGGTGGACCGACAACAACTAAACGACGATTACGGCGACGACGACAACGCAAAATCATCATTAGATTCTCGAAACACAAAAACCGGGGAAATTCGCCTGCCGGTCCTCGTCGAGAAAGCTTTACGTCTACGCAGCCAGAGATAGCGACATGAGGCCCATAAGGAACACGGGAAGTGCGAAGGGCAACGACACCGCGCAAGATTAGATCCGCCACGGTTTACAAGTTAGGTGTTAAACTGGAAAATTAGAGTCGTCTTTTCATAACACCTGCATAATTGGACACATCCGCGCACGCATTCGAGCGTGTCGCCGCGGGAGTGTGTGCGCGCGTGTCGACGTGTGTACACGTGTTTGCCAAAGCAGTCACGCATGTGTGCGTTCATACATATTGCGAGCGTGCGAGACGGGTTACCAAAGCGCGTCGGCGAAGTAATTACCCGCGCACTGGCGCGCCTCCTGCATGCGTGAATGTGCCCGCATGTTGGCGCATACCGCTTCGGCTCCACTGGCGAAATCACTCACGATTGGTGATGAGATTTTCTGCGAAGTGGGCGTTTTTTTCCTACAACGCACCGATAAGCAGGACGCCGCGAGCAGGCATCAAAGCTGGCTTATTGTGAGCGCGCCGCGACTTTGAACGCTGATCCACATCGACCCGTCGACAGTCGGGAGAGGATGGGGTCGGAGGTCGAAGCCAATCTCACCAGCGAGTCAGCCCCTAATTGACCGGCCCGTTCGCCTGTTTATCTCCTCTCACCGCTCCGATACCTCCCTACCGACCTCACGTTACCAGTCCACGACGTCGCAACGGGACAGAGACGGCGCACGAATTCATCGGCCGATTTGTCGATTATTCGTAGTGGCGTACGAAGCGCCTGTATAGGTGGCGGATGGTCGGACCAGTCCAGTTCCGTAACAGGGGAGGGGGCAATAGTTTTCTTCCGGATTCATGTGATATGAATGAAATTCCAGTGATTTGAGACAGTACCCCGTTTGGCAATTTTTTAGTGTCACTTGCGTATAACACATATTTAAACCGAATATTTACCACACCTAAAAGTAAAATTACACGTATGTACAACATACTTTCTATAAGCCGAATTTTCACTACACGCAAAGGTACAATGAGAGTACCAGATGGTATCAACCAGCCACTAAAGTATCACCAGTGCTGGATGCCGTGTTCCTTTGTAAGAACGTTCATTTGACCGGGCATGTAGGGTCGACTATCAAAGGCAACGAATTAGGATTTTGTTTCCTAACACTTACTTTACTGACAAAGAATCGCCGTGAATCATTCAATAAACTTGTCAAGTTAAAAAGATTCGCGTGCCCTTTGTATGTGGGCAGATGAAATCAAGACAAGAAACAGGCGCCAGCAAACCGGAATCCTGGTGACGTAAACTTTGTAGTTTCCGGAAACAGCGAGACCTCTGCGCCAGTGTAACGTTATAATTCACCCCGACACGGCTTCGAATATCAAGTCCCGAATATCAAGTTCAGCGAAAGCAAAAAATCGAGTTTGTTTATCGTCGAGAAATTATTTGACGTATGGTAACTGTATGCGTGTGAAATCGTGCAGAGAAATGCCTGACTGGGGCGGTTATTTAGTTCAGAACTCGTGGACATAACAGTTATCGTATCAGTTGTTGCAACTAATGACATTTTGACGACGCGTGTCATGCTGTGCGGATGATGAGTTCTATAGTTGTCGGTCTAGACCGTCATTTCTAAGACGACAAGGCTGACTCGCCACAACGTTGACACAAAAACCGGAAAGCACAAACTAACAGTTCCCTTGCTTTATAGTTTATACGATCTTTTAAAGACAAGTTGAATGACACTCGCATTGGCCCAAAGCAGCACACGCATTAACACACGCACGCACGTCATGTCGCCCGCAAGTAACCAGCCTATCGCGAGTAACCGACACCTGTCCGTGCCCCGACAAAAATAACAAGCTGGTGCCTCGCCCTAACCCCCGACCGCCGGCTTGTTTGTCACCCGTCCCACAGACGCAGTGCCTGCCGCCCGACGCCACCG
>BSQZ01000071.1:310000-317500 GCA_033239005.1 Lamellibrachia satsuma | reverse complement strand
GTAAGACAGTAAAGGTTGATGATATGAGAGAAAGGGGGCATACTAGTAGTGTGCAACAGGAAAGGAGCTTTGCTGATGTAGTATCACAGGGGAAAGCGAGGAAAGCCCGGGTATTTATGGGGGATTCCATCATTAGGAAAGTGGATAAAATTGTAAATAGAGGAGATGACATAACAGTATGCCTACCAGGGGCAAAAGTAGAGGATATAGCAGAGAAGGCAGGACAGGTCATGGGTGGTGGCACGGGAGGTGCTGTTCTCGTGCATGTGGGAACGAACAATGCAGAGAAGGAGGGAACGTCATCCATCGTTGGTAAGTACAGGAGGTTGATCAAGACACTTAAAGAGGCACGAGTTGGGCAGATCGTATTGTCGGGGATATTACCAATAATGGGAGGCAGGGGTGAGGAATATAGGAACTGTAGAAGGATGGCGATCAACACACAGGTACAGAAGGTATGTATGGAGGAGGGAGTAGGCTTCGTAGACATGTGGTTAAACTTTGTGGGAAGAGGTGACTTTTTCATGAGAGATGGACTTCATCTGACAGGGAAGGGCGCTGCAGTTCTTGCGTGTGAGTTTGTCAGAGTTGTCGACGAGGGCACAGGTACCATAAATTATTTAAACTAGATGCGCAGGGGGAACTGACAGAGAAAACTCAAAGGAGTACTACTACAAATACACATCCAAAGAAATGTTCACCAATAATTTCAGACAATGAACTTAAATGTGTATGCTTAAATGCCAGGAGCATAGTAAATAAAAAAAGTGAGTTAGACATTATGGTAGCAGATATTGATCCTCATGTAATAGGCATCACAGAATCATGGGCAAATGAAGATATAGTAGATGCTGAGTTAGCACTGACAGGCTATGTAATGTTTAGGAAGGATAGACGAGAAAGAAGGGGAGGTGGAGTAATTTTGTATATTAAAGAATCTATCCAAGCATATGAAATTACACTGAAAAGTGAAGCAGATAGTGTGGAAGCAATTTGGTGTAACATAGTTACCAGGAACTCAACATTAACAATAGGAGTAGTTTATCGTAGTCCTAACATAGGACAAGAGGAAGATGTAAAATTACAAAAGGCGATAAGGGAGGTGAGCAAGGGAGAATGTGTTATAATGGGTGATTTTAACCATGGCCATATACAATGGGAATCATTAGAGAGTGCTGGAGGGGACGACCATCAGTTTCTACTTCTAACACAGGATTGTTTCCTTACTCAACATGTCTTGGAACCAACCAGAGGTGGGAATGTGTTAGATTTAATTTTGTCTTCTCAAAATGAATTAGTTGACAATGTTAAAGTACACGAACCTTTGGGTTCAAGTGACCGTAACCAAATCCATTTTAATATAAAAGTAAAGACAGGGAATACATATAAAACTCTATGGAGGAAGAACCTCAACAAAGGCAAATATAAAGTGATGAGAACATATCTAGCAAATATAGATTGGAATAACTTGCTGAAGAACAAGACAGCAACAGAATGCTGGACTTGTTTAAAATATGAGATTGAGGGCATTATTGAGAAATTTATTCCATTAAGAAAACAAGGGAAAAGATCCAGGAAAAAACACCTGTCAAAAGAAGCTATTAGAAAAATTGCTCACAAACAGATGCTGTGGAGGGTCTATAAACACACTGGAAATGTAGAAGACTACACAAACTACAAAGAGGCACTTAACCTAGCTACAACTGAAATTAGAAAATCTAAAAGAACCTTTGAAAAAAAATTGGCAGGTAATATAAAAAATGACAGCAAGAGTTTCTATGCTTATGTAAGGAGTAAACAGAAAGTTCGAGATAAGGTCGGACCACTGGAAAACAACAGTGAAAACATAATTTCAGATGGGTTCCAAATGGCAGAGATCCTGAATGAGTATTTCAGCTCAGTTTTTACCACAGAAGATATCAGCTCACTTCCAGTTCCATTGACTAAATTTGAGGGCAATAAATCAGAACATTTAGGGCAGTTATTTGTAACTCCTGAAATGATAGCAAAGAAAATTAAGAAGATGAAAGATAAAGGAAATCAAATTCTAGGGCTAATTAGGAGAACTATCACGTATAAGGAGAAACATCTGATTGTACCCCTGTACAAAGCAATAGTTAGACCACATTTGGAATATTGTATTCAAGCATGGAGGCCATATCATAAAAAAGACATAGATAAGCTAGAAAGAATACAACGAAGAGCAACTAAGATGATTCCAGAATTAAGAGACCTTAGTTACGAACGTCGCTTATTACAATGTGGTTTGACAACATTAGAGACCAGGAGACTACGAGGAGACCAAATAGAAGTGTTTAAAATAGTGAACGGTTATGAGGATGTTGATAGGAATATGTTCTTCAAACTTAAAGAAGGCAGTAGAACCAGAGGACACAAAGCAGCATTAGTTAAGGAGCAGTGTAGGTTGGACATGAGAAAGTACTCTTTCTCACAGAGGGTGATAAAAGAACGGAACAAACTGCCAAATGATTGTGTTAATGCTAGTAGTGTGAATATATTTAAAAATAGAATTGACAGATATCTGATAAGGGCGGGCTACACATAGATGAGAAAATTGTTGGACTCTCGATAAGCCAATGGCTTCCTTGTCCACTTGCCATCTGGAACTTGTTGTTCGAGATGGCAATCTTGTTAAATCTTGTTAAATAGTACGGTGTACTGTAATGACGTTACTGTTACTGATGAATAAATCAAATATTTATATAGTACGGTGTACTGGAATGGCCTTACTGTTACTGATAAATAAATCAAATATTTACATAGTACGGTGTACTGGAATGACGTTACTGTTACTGATGAATAAATCAAATATTTATATAGTACGGTGTACTGGAATGGCCTTACAGTTGCTTATAAATAAATCAAATATTTATATAGTACGGTGTACTGGAATGACGTTACTGTTACTGATAAATAAATCAAATATTTATATAGTACGGTGTACTGGAATGACGTTACTGTTACTGATAAATAATTCAAATGTTTACATAGTACGGTGTACTGGAATGACGTTACTGTTACTGATAAATAAATCAAATGTTTACATAGTACGGTGTACTCGAATGACGTTACTGTTACTGATAAATAAATCAAATGTTTACATAGTACGGTGTACTGGAATGACGTTACTGTTACTGATAAATAAATCAAATATTTATATAGTACAGTGTACTGGAATGACGTTACTGTTACTGATAAATAAATCAAATATTTATATAGTACGGTGTACTGGAATGACGTTAATGTTACTGATAAATAATTCAAATGTTTACATAGTACGGTGTATTGGAATGACGTTACTGTTACTGATAAATAATTCAAATGTTTACATAGTACGGTGTACTGGAATGACGTTACTGTTACTGATAAATAAATCAAATGTTTACATAGTACGGTGTACTGGAATGGCGTTACTGTTTCATAAACATTATCGTCGTGCGATCGTGTTTACATCATGCCTGGATATACAAAAAAACATATACTATTACAAATGTCGAGTTGTAGGCTGTGGGGCCAACGAACGCTGAAGATATTCCTTATCGTAAAATCAGCATATATATATATATATATATATATATATATATATATATATATATATATATATGGATATATATATATATATATATATATATATATATATATATATATATATATATATATATATATATATATATATATATATATATATATATATATATATATATGTATGTATATATATATATGTATATATATATATATATATATATATATATATATGTATATGTATATATATATATATATATGTATATATATATATATATATATATATATATATATATATATATATATATATATATATATATATATATATATATATATATATATATATATATATATTGGCCGTTATCTGTCTAATTTTAATATTTCCACCCGAATAGCACGTTTACTTTGCATGACGGCAAGGTCGATATTCATAAAAAGATAACTGTCAACGTGTAATAAACAATCGTCGTTCACTAATATACTAGAATAGATAGTATTATATACTTTATTTTATACAAAACAGCATGATTTTATTACGATAAAACAGGTCAGACTTTGTACTTTAAAACCACTTCGCACAATCGACTCACAAGTCGGCACTTCCCCGCAAACATGTAAATAAATGCCCCTGGTGGCGGTGACCCGAAAGGTCAAGCCGCAGACGACAATTTACCATTTTCTTTGACTCGTCGTCAATCGACCAGCGGTGTGATTGAAGCGAGACGCCCGGCCCACCTGAGACTGTCCGGACGGCGGCTTTTACTGTCACTTCTGATGTCTAAATACGCGGCGTATCCCCGTCAAAGGACTATTTGATTTCCACCGGGTAGCGCCCTGTAATCAGGCGTCGACCGAGCGGTATGTGTGCCCGCACGGCGGCCGTCACACCGGACACACGCATCGGGGTAGATTCACGCGTACGGGTCGTTGAGTAAAGTCGCCATTCATAGAACTTTATTACAAATGAGATAATGAACGCTCTGGGCGAGAAGGGAACGTTTACTTAAATTACTTTCCGTCTTAATATAGCGGAGCCTTTTCACCAGTTTCACTTTTATCGAAAAATAATGTTTCTATACCTGTTCTAACATATTGACCGCCAAAATGCGTTTTGATACACCATAATTTTGTTTAAATATAACATGTATAAATTTACGATTTTCTGTTTATAAATATCGATTTGTTGTTTTCGCGTGCTATATAAGCATGCCATTCGGAACGAAACGGTCAAATTAAAAAACACAGGACCTAACGGTGGAATTATATGGAAACAAACATCGTTATTCATTGATTTGTTTGAATTCATATAGATAATACTATATAGGTATATCACGATAGAAACAATTAAACGCTGCACCTTTATATCCAGACATGTATTGCATTGCATCGGTGCTGTATATTTATATTAAATACGATTTCTTCAAACATATATCAATTCAATGTCTCGTTGAGGGGATTTGTACTCGTAATAATTTATTGCAATTCTGAATTGATAATAAATTAGATCTCGTTGCTGTTGCTATGCTTTTATTTGATACAGTATGCAACAGGTGTTGAGATATGGACGGTAAAAGATGATTCCATAGGTGCCCGCAACAGGTGTTGAGATATGGACGGTAAAGATGATTCCATGGGTGCCCGCAACAGGTGTTGAGATATGGACGGTAAAGATGATTCCATGGGTGCCCGCAACAGGTGTTGAGATATGGACGGTAAAGATGATTCCATGGGTGCCCGCAATGTCTGTTCTCGGTGCTGCTTTCAGTAGCCGATCTGTGGTTCCGTGTGCAATCCGCAGAGAAGGCTTTGATGTGGCTAACCAGAGGCAAACAGCGAGACAGGTATTACTCCCAGCCTGATGTGGTTCTTCTTTGTCCAGGAGTAATTATCATGCACGTTAAAAATAGATTTTACGCCGTATTTATCTTCTAAAGGAGTCTTATCAAATACTGGATGCGGTTAAGCAATGTAGGCTGGGAGGGAGGAGTGGGCCTTCCGGCGCTAGGCAGACTGAAGGAAGAATAGAAAGTTAAATGCGCCCTCGATTAAGCGGATGTGGCAGAAGTCTGAGGGCGCTTGTAGCGGTTAAACATGGCAAACCGGTGACTTATCTTAATCAGATCGACAGTTCAATAGTTACATAAATTAATCAACTGTTATTTAACGTGTTGTGTAGTAATAATGCACTTTGATTGTAAGGCCATTGTGTAGAAACGCACGGCCACAGAAGCGCCCATACGCGTCCATACACGCCCACACAAGTGCACACAAGGACGGGCGCACCTATATTCTTGTAAACATGCGTCTGCAATATCGACTTATAATGTATATTTCTAAATACAATAACCAGTGTTCTATTCGAATATTCAACCCATCGCTTGAACCATAGAACAGTTGCACGTACGCATGCATGCAAGCATGCACGCACACGTGCACGCAAGAGCACACACAAGTACCTCAGTACATTTCTAGTAAAATGCAACATGAGAACCATATAGAATTGGAAGTTGACAATTCCACTAAAGAGGATTTACTGTAACGCGTGATAGTTCTGTGCGACGTAAATACTCTGTTTATGATCAATAGAAACACGAAATTCCTCGATTTCAATCAATCTTTAGAAACGGATGGTCTGTTTCTTTACACGTTCACGACACAGAAAACTTATCTACCTTTGTTCTAATCCAATCTCTCTCGTTCTTCATTTTTCTATACGTAGAACAAGAAATAACCCTAATACGACACGTTCCAACATCGCAACAGTTAACAAGTATTCCGGTATTCTCTGCTGAAACAATACACAGCTAACAGAGCAGTGCCGCGTTTTAGTTTTACCCTGGGCCTGACGTATCATGTCACCGCGTTGTCGCGCAACGGTGTCAATGGTACGTACAGTTAAGTTGTGCCCTCTATAAAAACAAACCACTGAATTACACAATAAACCCAGCACTGGGGTAGGTTACCCTAGGCCTCGTCGTCACCCGGATCGCTAGCTCGCGGGCCGGGCTGATTACACGGCGCTCGTTCGGTGCGTCTTCAGACAAACACAACCAGTAATTTATTTCAATTTGCTCGTCGGCTAGGGGCGGGTGGCGGTCTCGGATGGCAGATCACAGGCCAGCCGCCGACAGCAGAGCGGTCATTAGCTGGCCGAGTGCCATTCTTGCTCACGAAGCAGCGCCCTGAGTTCGTTGTATCGCCGTCCGTGCTGGCGTTGTATCGCCGTCCGTGCTGGCGTTGTATCGCCGTCCGTGCTGGCGTTGTATCGCCGTCCGTGCTGGCGTTGGAGCGCCGTCCGTGCTGGCGTTGTATCGCCGTCCGTGCTGGCGTTGTATCGCCGTCCGTGCTGGCGCTGTATCGCCGTCCGTGCTGGCGTTGGAGCGCCGTCCGTGCTGGCGTTGTATCGCCGTCCGTGCTGGCGTTGCATCGCCGTCCGTGCTGGCGTTGTATCGCCGTCCGTGCTAGCGTTGGAGCGCCGGAATTGTTTTGGTTGAGTTGATATCGCCAGCTGTGCTGATTCTTTATTAGTATTGTTGTTGTTGTTGTTGTTGTTGCTGTTTTTGTTGTTGTTGTTGTTGGTGGTGGTAGTTGGTTGACATCAAGTTGTGCGTATGGTACACTATGGTACAGCCACTACAGTGGTGTATTTAGGAGAGCAAAATAGGTTCATGATAGTTTGAAAGGTATACGCTTTGTATATATGTGGTTATAACTTCGAGCAAAATAACATGACCCAATGTCCTCCAAACAAAATAACATGACTCAATGCCCCCCAAACAAAATGACATGACCCAATGTCCCCCAAACAAAAGAACATGACCCAATTTCCCTCAAACAAAATGACATGACCCAATATCTCCCAAACAAAATGATATGACCCAATGTCCCCCAAACAAAATGACATGACCCAATGTCCCCCAAACAAAAGAGAGAGAGAGAGAGAGAGAGAGAGAGAGA
>BSQZ01000071.1:167500-305000 GCA_033239005.1 Lamellibrachia satsuma | reverse complement strand
GAACGAAAACCACATTCGTCTGGCTTTGAATAGAACATGATTTGTTTGCCGGATATGTTGTTGGCTTCACATGTCAAGGAAGTATAAAATAAAATAGAATATTCATGAAAACAGCACGGACAAACACAGCAAAGTACCGTGGCACAAACACCAAAATACCATGCACAAATACAGCGAAGTACCGTGAGACAGCCTAACCAATATAAGTACCAAATAAAATGTATTACGATAAATTGGCAACACGCGAACGAATTGGTCAGTACACCAACTAACCAAGTATCGAAATAACAAATCAACCAATCCTTCAACCACATTACTGCTTGAGTCATGTTCAAAGTAACCACATATATAATATATATATATATATATATATATGCTAATAATATCGGAGAATTCCAATGTAGACCCGTTCAAGAGCTATGATGTTGACAATATAATAGAAAAAATAGCAAGAAAATAAGCTATGACGATATAGTATATATGTATATTTTTATGTATATATGTATATATGTATATATATATATATATATATATATATATATATATATATATACAGTTGTTTATATATATATATATATATATATATATATATATATATATATATATATATATATATATATATATATATATATATATATATATATATATATATATATATATATATATATATATATATATATATATATATATATATATATATATATATATATATATATATATATATATATATATATATATGACGTTGCATGCTTCTACAATTATATTTTATTATATATGGATTATCATATGACATCAGCTATGTTATATAAAGTTATTAAAATAATATTTGTCCATGCTGCGAATGTGCCGTCCCCCTCTCCGTCCAATCCTCCCACCCCCACCCCCGCCGCCCGACGCCTCGCGACAGCCGTGTGCGAGCCGGCAGCGGTCCTTTCTTGAGCCGAAACCCGACTCGGCTCCGAATTCCGATTAATTACCGAAATGTACAAGTTTATTGGCGCGCAGATTAAAACGTGACAGCGCAGACGCGCAGCTGTTAGCGCGGTCATTGAGACACGACACGCGGCCGACCGGTGGAAACGGGGAAGGCAAGGAGGAAGGCGTTGGCGGGACGGGAAGAGGAACAGGATGCAAATCCGGGGCAGAAAGTCCGTAGCTTAATTACTCAAACTTTCAAAGCCACATGGTTTATACAGTTGTATATATATATATATATATATATATATATATATATATATATATATATATATATATATATATATATATATATATATATATATATATATATATATATATATATATATATATATATATATATATATATATATATATATATATATATATATATATATATATATATATATATTATATATTAATAGATATTGCTAAAACTTCAAAAAACATGTAAAAAAAAAAACACACACACACACACACACGCACGCACGCACGCACGCACGCACACACACAGTGTTACTTGTAAGCATAAGCATATATTTATTATGTTCATTTCTACATGTATCATTTTATTGTAAAGCGCACTGATTTGTCTAGCCTGCGCTATTATACAAAGTGTAGATATTAGGTAGCTCATTGATTTATCAGTTGTTACATGCATAAGCTATAATTAGCTACGAACCAGTCGTTGCTGGTAGGGCATACAATGGCAGGCATTTCCTTGAATTGCTCTTTCATGTTGGGCTGGTTTCTGTGTAGAACATATACCACGAATAGAGTAGTTCAGTGCTACCTCTGGCTCGTGAGAATGACACTTTGGTTAGGCTGTGTAGGGCATATACCACGAATAGAGTAGTTCAGTGCTACCTTTGGCTCATGAGAATGACACTTTGGTTAGGCTGTCTCAGAAATATGTTCATCATCAGCAAACACAAATCATTGTATAGTTTAGCAAAGAAAGTTACGATAAAATAATTCAGGCAAAGTCTGGCCCAATCCTCTGCATTAATTTAATTAACATCAGAACGTCGTTTAATTTTTTTTTTGGGGGGGACACGGAAGTGAATTTCTCATAAAGTATTTTGTATCCATACATGCATATATAATACGCACGTACGAGATTACTCACTATGATGAAAACTACAATAATTTCATTGTATTATTCTAGTAATAATATAATATTGCATTTTTTTCTGTGGTCTTTTTATAACAAAATAATAAATTAAACATTGAATACATGGTCCACGCAAATGCCGCCTATAAGTTTACACGAATCACAAACAAATGAAACACACTCATAAAATAACTGACAGCATGAACGCCTTCACGTAAATGTGCAATCGTACTGGAACGTACACATACGTAAACACTGTTGTTTGCATTTACACTGTCATGCGTACGAGTGCGCACGTACATGCTCGTGTGGGTACGAGACAAACAGGGGATGGGTCTCTGTTTATTTTCCTATATAGGCGCAAATGCTTAAGCTTTTAATGCTGCTGGCAAATAATTGTTTTGAATATATTCTTAAAATCAACTATGTTGATATTTATTCTTTCATCAGCATGCTGGGAAAAAATATTCTTCAGTTTTTTAACTTCAGTTTTTTATGTTTCTCTCCAGAAAATCAACTTAAAAGATGCTCCCAGTCAAATGACTTCTCCAAGCGCAAGCAGGGATCGTGCAGTCACCGACATACACACTTGTTGACGTACATTCACTAGAACTTATCATATGAGGGCCGATATTTTAATATGACAGTTTCTTATGGTATATGTTTCGTAGTCCTCAAATATGGTCAAATCCCTGTTCAGAAAATATATTACAGGCAGCCCAAAATTGCCAAAATTGGATATATTGTATATATATATGTCTCAAAATCACTGACGCTTTATTTGCATGCCATGAAATCGGAAGTGTAACAGTAATCCGTTCACTGGCGAGTTATATGGAGAGCTGATGAGGTATATGGAGAGTGTGTGAGTAATAGAGAGAGAGGTACTGTAAACGATCTCTCACCTGCCGTTGGTCGATCCGAGTAGCGGGTGCAATAGACCCAAGCCGGCCACTCCGGCTTTTCCTTTACCGATTCTTTCTTCCCAGACAACACTCCCGTTGGAAGCTCCGACTCCCCCCGATACTCGGACACTTTCCACGCTGTCCCCTCCCCCCACAAGCCCTCACTCGGGACTCTAGGGTAAGCACCGTCGGAACGGATCGCACATTTCTTGCAGCGTTTCCGGCCGAAATCCGGCGAGAGAATATCGGCGATGAAAAAGTTCGTCACCCGCTCGGGGGGCGGCGTGCCTTCGTCCGCGCTCATGTCCCGGGGGAAACTGACAGCATCTTCGCCATCGCTGGTCAAGGGGGTCGTATCAAGGAGCATACTGTCCACGCCCGTGTTGATACGCGGGCGATATAGTTACCAAAGCGGACGCAACGCCGAACTGTTGACTGCGGTAACGGGGCGGGGCCGCGCGCTCGCGTCACCGTCGGTGGGTGTGACCTATGTTGTGACGTCACACGTCGCCGTCAACCAATCACACGGCGCTGTGTTTTACCGCGATTAGCAGCAGACGGCATTTAGCGAGCGGATTAACGGCGGGACTGGTTGATGGACGGCGACGCCAAGTGCTGTCGATAGGCTAATAATCACTAGTTGTGCGTTCGTTGCGGAACGCTGATTGGATTTTAAGCGATAATCGCGTTCCCATTACTGAGCTAATTCCGGACGGCTGGGTAACTGGTATGAGGGACGGACGCTGAGATTATATCGATGTAAAAAGCATCGTGAAGGCAGAGAGAAAACTTGGCGATGAATAACGTTAGATGTAAGGCGTCGGTTTTGTATCTGGGTGGTTTTAGTTGATGTGGCTGATTAGATCATGGTAAGTATCTTTGACTGACATATAGAGCGAGTTACATTATACTTAGGAGCCGAGATGATGCCTGAAGTAAGAATGTGTCGGGTTTATAATTACATTTAACTCCCTTTATTTCTAGAGTTTATCCGTTCTAAACAGATCAAAAACTGGAAACATAAAATATTTATGTAAGAAGTATGTATATTTTATAGAAGACGCCTCAGTCAATTAACATCGTTTGTTGTTTCGATGTTTGCAAAAACGCACACGCACACGCACACGCACACGCACACGCACACGCACACGCACACGCAGACACAATACAGTGCAAGACACGTCTATTGCGCTAAAATCCCCGGGAGACCCAAGTTCGGCAGCGCACCAAAACAAAAGGGGTTAAGCAGTTCCTAATCGATTAGCAATTCCAGTTGTAAACCGTTCAACTGGTACGTTGAGGAGCTATGGAGGATAGGCGAGTTTAAACAGGTAATTGTAGTTTACGGACTTAATACTAACAGGGAGAGAATTCCACAGAGTCGGTACAACAACTGCGAAAGTTCTAGTTCCGACGTTTGTCTTAACAATGGGAACGAACAGTAAATTAGAATTAGAGTAACGAAGCTGTCTGGGCTGTCTTGCAGGAATGAGCAGTGAATGTAAATATGCTGGTTGCTTGGACGAAAGCGCTTGATAGGTAATTCTTAAAAAATAATGCGATATCAGCCAATGCACTGATAAAAAATGTGGCACTGTGCGAGAGAAACGAGGAGACCCGGTAACTACTCTTGCGAAACAATTTTGCACAAGTTTAAGTTTCAAGATGTCCCTGTGAGCAATATTGTGAAAATGGGAATAGCAATAGTCAAGTCTACTGCTATAACAAGAGCAGTTGCAATAGTTTTGGTGACAACAAAAGACATGTACCGGCGAATACGACGAAGGTCACGAATGCGATAAAAGCAGCAATGACAATAAAATTTACCACGATGCTTGTGTCTACCGATAATAGGAAACATATTATTGTGTTTTTGACAAGCGTGTTTGATTATTGGTGCGTTACCTAGGTGTTCGTGTTCTATGAGCGAAGTTTTAACAACTCAGTGTCGCCACCTGCCGAATACAACACACAATACATTAGGATGGTGACGATTTCTAGTTTTTAAATCATCACATTCGGGTCGAACTCAGGACTTATTTCTGAAACGATTGTTGGTATGCCGACATAATGCAAACCGTGATTCACTGAGCAAGAAGTGTGATCTTAATACGTGTCTCTAAATAATTTGGATCAGTGTAAATAATGACGTGTAACTAATTGATGAAAAGTCTCCTCGTTTGACCTCAACGGCCGCGAGTAATTATTTTTGCGATCTCGCATTTGTGTAATGTGGTTCAGGCCTACCTCATCGATCATTAATGAAAGACGGCGGTTTCACTTGTTAAATGCCGGGTATAAGCGATTCAAATGTTTATCTTCACCACTGCACACAAGCGTGCTTATCTTATACCAAACCGACTCCGATAACGATCTCTATAATGTTCCTTTGAATTGCACACGGGTGGCAGTGTCTAATGCACTGATCAAAGAGACCGCTATTGCGATGTCGACACGTGCTATTCCAAGTAATACATTTGTGCATACCAGATGCTGTTGCTTCAGTCGACAGGTTATTTTTTTGATTCTTAAATTGTAAGTAGACATGTTATCGTTTCTGACATTTATCGACAGATCGGGATCATACGTAAGTTATTATGACAGTTGACGTCGAACTGGTTTCCTTTCTGGTATTTCGCGGTCGATTAATGGCGACTACACATAATATGTAGAGGCTTTGGCATATTTAGGATATCGGGAAGAGGGCTGAGCTTAGTTATCCATTCGTCTGGCTTGCTACCCTTAATGTAGGAAATAAAGTTAGAGCATGTGAGTGTGCATGCGTGCGTGCGTGCGTGCGTGCGTGCGTGCGTGTGTGTGTAATTATTCGAATGTATAACATAAGTTGAAATACTATAAATACGAAACAAACTATGTAATGACGCAGTATTACAGATGACAGACGTGTACAACCACCTTTACTGTTTTGTTATATAGTAACACTTGAGAAAACTGCAAGACTGTATCTTTACTGTTTTGTTATATAGTAACACTTGAGAAGACTGCAATACTGTATCTTTACTGTTTTGTTATATAGTAACACTTGAGAAGACTGCAAGGCTGTATCTTTACTGTTTTGTTATATAGTAACACGTGAGAAGACTGCAAGACTGTATCTTTACTGTTTTTGTTATATAGTAACACTTGAGAAGACTGCAAGACTGTATATTTACTGTTTTGTTATATAGTAACACTCGAAAAGACTGCAAGACTGTATCTTTACTGTTTTGTTATATAGTAACACTCGAGAAGACTGCAAGGCTGTATCTTTACTGTTTTGTTATATAGTAACACTTGAGAAGACTAGACTGCAAGACTGTCTTTACTGTTTTGTTATATAGTAACACTTGAGAAGACTGCAAGACTGTATATTTACTGTTTTGTTATATAGTAACACTTGAGAAAACTGCAAGACTGTATCTTTACTGTTTTGTTATATAGTAACACTTGAGATGACTGCAATACTGTATCTTTACTGTTTTGTTACATAGTAACACTTGAGAAGACTGCAAGGCTGTATCTTTACTGTTTTGTTATATAGTAACACGTGAGAAGACTGCAAGACTGTATCTTTACTGTTTTGTTATATAGTAACACTTGAGAAGACTGCAAGACTGTATATTTACTGTTTTGTTATATAGTAACACTCGAAAAGACTGCAAGACTGTATCTTTACTGTTTTGTTATATAGTAACACTCGAGAAGACCGCAAGGCTGTATCTTTACTGTTTTGTTATATAGTAACACTTGAGAAGACTGCAAGACTGTCTTTACTGTTTTGTTATATAGTAACACTTGAGAAGACTGCAAGACTGTATATTTACTGTTTTGTTATACACTAACACTCGAAAAGACTGCAAGACTGTATCTTTACTGTTTTGTTATATAGTAACACTTGAGAAGACTGCAAGGCTGTATCTTTACTGTTTTGTTATATAGCAACACTTGAGAAGACTGCAAGGCTGTATCTTTACTGTTTTGTTATATATTTACACTTGAGAAAACTGCAAGACTGTATCTTTACAGTTTTGTTATATAGTAACACTTGAGAAGACTGCAAGACTGTATCTTTACTGTTTTGTTATATAGTAACACTTGAGAAGACTGCAAGACTGTATCTTTACTGTTATATTATAGTAACACTTGAGAAGACTGCAAGACTATATATTTAATGTTTTGTTATATAGTAACACTTGAGAAGACTGCAAGACTGTATATTTACTGTTTTTTATATAGTAACACTTGAGAAGACTGCAAGACTGTATCTTTACTGTTTTGTTATATAGTAACACTTGAGAAGACTGCAAGACTGTATATTTACTGTTTTGTTATATAGTAACACTTGAGAAGACTGCAAGACTGTATATTTACTGTTTTGTTATATAGTAACACTTGAGAAGACTGCAAGACTGTATCTTTACTGTTTTGTTATATAGTAACACTTGAGAAGACTGCAAGACTGTATATTTACTGTTTTGTTATATAATAACACTTGAGAAGACTGCAAGACTGTATATTTACTGTTTTGTTATATAGTAACACTTGAGAAGACTGCAAGACTGTATCTTTACTGTTTTGTTATATAGTAACACTTGAGAAGACTGCAAGACTGTATCTTTACTGTTTTGTTATATAGTAACACTTGAGAAGACTGCAAGACTGTATATTTACTGTTTTGTTATATAGTAACATTTGAGAAGACTACAAGACTGTATCTTTTTATTTACTATATAATCTTCGAATAAAAATGTGACTTTATTTCCTTGTGACTTTTTCCTAGCCAAAACTGTTACTTTTCCTGTGACTTTATCTCCGGTACCGTGTACTGGCGCAACAGTTCATTCATGAATACAAATCGTATCTTAAAGCCCACTGTGTGTGTAGGACAAAGACAATTTGCGTACCTTGTTATCAAATATTACACCCATACGTTACACTCACAATTTACATTCTAGGAGTAAGTTAGTGAAAGTTTTATCTCGGTGAGCTGTCGTTATCGCAAGAAGGTAACTACCCCTCTTTCAATATTATATTCTTCATCACGATTTCGACAGCAATAACACTATCTGTATTCATTATCGCTATAGATAGGCTATTGTGGTGCCATGGTACCTCGCATGGACTAGAAATACCACTGCGACAACATTTCTTAACAATGATCATTGATAAAACTCATATAATTGCTTAACAATAATTATTGATAAAAACTCCAGCTGGAGTTACATATCTTGGAACGTTCTGAATCGGCCCTTGTTGATGTGACAACGAAAGTACGACAGGTCACAGAACATACGGGCTGCGATCGTGATGGACGCAGATGCATGCTGGGTCGAAATAGTGTGATTCTATCTTAGACGCAATATACGCGTACTACGTACTATGTAGTATGTAAACCACGATTACGTGTTTTGTTGCAATAGTAGAAATAATAGTAACAGTAGTAACAATGTTCGTGCGTGTGTGCGTGCGTGCGTGCGTGCGTGCGTGCGTGCGTGCGGGCGTTCGTGCGTTCAGGGGATATGTGTGGGTATACGTGCGTGTATGCGGTACCAAGCATTGTCGCCGTTTAATTGCTTCTACGCACGAATTCTAATCGTCTGCTCCACTACAATAGAAGGAACAACGCAATGTTTGTGTCGACATCTACTGACATGACGAGTATCGGCACTGTTGCCCTGCAGGCGACGACAGGTTTTATGTAAAAAAAACCAGGAGATTCTCAAGACAGGTGAGGAGAACTGCAAAACTGGGAACATCTTCTGCTGGACAAAAGGCGGAATCTGACGCAACATATAATTTCCATTTCCTCAAAATGTCCACTGCCCGTTCTTCATTTCAAGCATATTCTCTTTATTTTGGGGTGGGTGGGTGATCTGTGACTAATGGGTGACTAATACTAATGACTAATGTACGTGTACGTGTACGTGTACGTGAACATATACATATACATATACATATACCTATACATAGACGTATACATATACGTATACGTATACGTATACGTATACCTATACGTATACTTATACGTATACGTATACGTATACGTATACATATACATATACATATACATATACATATACATATACATATACATATACATATACATATATATAGTAGTAATGCTTACACGCGTACTTGCGTGCGTGCGTGCATGAAAATGGGAGTGGAAATGCTGTCAGAGTGGGAATAACAGTCTTATTTGGCCCACATATTTCTGAGACTCGGCACTATGTTGTTATAAAATCCCATAAAGGATTTACTATTAATATCTTAAAATGCACGTGTCAACACCGAGATAGCGGCCCCTGTGATCAGTGTAGGTAACAGTACAAGCTGTTTAAACCTTCAAAGAAATAGCGGACAGATCTTGTCTGCCGGACGGGCAATTTAGTTATAATCTGCACTGATAGGGGCAATGGTGAAGATAACGATCGACTTCACTTGTGTACCCGGTATTTAGCTAGTGAAACAGTCGACTTTAATCACCGAGTGATAAGATACGTAGCTTTACACCACATTATTCTTCGTTGTTGTTGAGGTCAAACATAGAGTTCTTTGGTCAATGGCAGAAACTCATTATTTAGAGTAATCGAAATTCATAAGAGATAATTATCACGACGGGGACAATACCTTTGTTGTCAGAGAATTCTTCACTCCAACGTTCGTGTCAGGCTGTTCCGGGGGTGGGCGGGGTTGGGGTGGGGGGTCACGTCCTTGAGACAAATTCCACGTTTTATGGGGCTTTTTTGCGCGGAAACACGTTGATACACCTGGCGCGTTTTGGTAATTAAGGATGTGTATTTAGAACAAGAGTTACGCTTTCATTTCAGGGAAACTTTATGTAATCTACGAACACAGTAAGTTAGTGAGTTAATCTACATAGCATATATCATGACAGAATGCAACTTTTGCAGGTTATGTGGTACATATTTGGTTGTATACCAACCCGAAAAGGGTATAATTTTGACAAATATCTAAAACGTGTTTGGGGGGTCATTCGGTAAATTCTCAAGTATGGCAACGTATTGAGTGCCCACCCCCGGGCCTACATCCCCACATGCGCATCGGAACGAAAGGTTTTACCAATATTGAAATTTATATACAATGCTAAGATGTTCAACCGAGATATGAATACTCTTAGAGGGTTAAGGAAGGAAAGCATCGTTAAAAAGATAAGTATTTAGATGACGGCGAAATTATATTGTGTTTCCTACTGATTTAACACTGACCTAACACTGACCTAACACTGACCTAACACTGACCTAACACTGACCTAACACTGACCTAACATTGACCTAACACTGACCTAACACTGACCTAACACTAATATAGGGAGTGAATTCCAAATAAAGAGGTGATGCAGCAACTAAAAAGTCACCGTTTCAGCTTTTGTTGGAGAAGTGCTGTCCCCAGTGAATCCAATGGCCGCCTAAACTACGACGTTTGTTTTGCATCACAGAATGCGGGTTCGGTCAGCGAGTGATCATTGTAGCGTCTGTGGCAAGTGAGCAATATTTAATATAGACGTAGCCGAGTTTTTGCAAATATAATCTAGGCCCCTATTACATTTTTTAGGAGACGCTTAACTACGATTACACGCGGCGCCGCGTTAGAGCTTTTTTTTTGGGGGGGACTTTAGTTTAGTCACTCATTAGTTTACACCATACTACTATGTAGCCGCGCAAACGGGTATTTAGTCATAATTATTTTAAACTGTCACGCGTATTTAGTCATAATTAATTAAAACTGTCACTGATCGGTCTCAACATAATAGACACTGTTGCAGAATCTCGAAATGGTTATTGTTAGTAGCTACAGTCATACGATTGCTTGCTGTCAGACCTCTAATAAAATAATAACAAATACCGAGCTTGTGAGTTTAGCCTTCCCGACGAGACACCAGAACAGTGGCGCCACATGGCGAACAACCAATACCCTATTAACATACATGCGAATGTGCCGCCATCTGCCTGACCCTCTTAAAATATATTTTATTGCAAAATAACAGACCATCTAAATGGGTATCTCTGTCCCGCCTGCAACATTGTTGTACCAAGTATAGTGATATCAAACATATTCGCAAATTAGGAAACAAAAAAATTAACAAAACCTGAGTTTTAAGTATTTCATAAATGTCGTATTTTTTATTCATATAAACATGGCGGGCAAATATTTATAAGCAATTAAATCGGCGACATATTGCATCACACAATACAATGTATATAGTACGTATTACTATGACGTGGCATTACATTCACAGCGCAAATTCCGGAAATGTAATGTTTTCTAAAAGTATTTGAAACTGGAACTAGAGAAAATGCAACTGGTTTTTCAACAACTTTTTTCGAATACATCAGCAGCTTGAAATCCTTTCTTTAAGATGTACTCATTCTAACTTTGAATGGAAGATTGTGTATGAACTTACATTCGTTAAATAAAGCTGCCCTAAAACTAGATGTTATGTTTTGTATTGAGTATGTATTGTTGTTGTCTGAACGTACTGTTATCTCAGTATGCATCATTGTAACTGGCATTTTTGAGGCGTAATTGGAATTTACACAATGACATTGTATCTGACCCCAACAGACCAGGAGCCTAGAGCTTGTGTCTCTGTAAACAACACCGAAGCCTTTGAACCTATGGACTGAATGAAGGGACCCCCCCCCGATATTCAAAAAATGCGCCGCTGTCGGGACTGGGTGGGGTTCGCCCTGAAATCGCCCATCGAAAGGAGCACAGAAGTAATTTTTTGGTCGAAAAAAATTATTACAATTACAACCATTGCAATAAACGGTTTTTACACTGCGACACCCATTTACATTGTGGGCCATTTTACACTTTCGATTTCCTGGTCAAAACATTACCACATCCCGAGTGACTTTTTGTAAAAAAAAATACACATTAAGTTAAAATTGTAAGGCGTTAATCACGCAAATTGTTTTAGTCATTGTGACAACCATTCACTGATATACTTCAGTTACGAAGAACGTCTAAAATTATTATATATTTAACAACCATAGAGACAAGAACGTCAAGAGAAGATCAAATTGAAGTTATTATGATATCGAATGGTTTTATAAAAATATTGATATTTGTGTCACTTAAGAGAGGAAAGGATCAACGTAGATTAGTTAACAGAAAGAACTAATTTATTTTCACAGATAATTAAAAATTGTGCAAATGTTAGCAACGTGAATGTTTAAAATTTTTTGTCAAATATCTCAGAAGGGTACAATTAGATGAAAAATGGCCCCCTTCGACGTGTGTCCTCGGGGGCAAACCCCCACACCAAACCAGGCAACAACGCATTTTTTGGATGTTGGGGGGGTTAATTCCTTTTGGCGTCGTTTAATAAAAGTTCTGGGTGCAGTTACAGGAAGATTCTTACGAGCTCATTATCTTAGTGAAACGGTGCCCTGGGTTCCAACTCTATCATGTCTTAAACTTGAAATAATTTTTATGGTAGGCACCTACTCTGAAATCAAAGTAACAAAACCTTCCATCTTAAAGATTGTTTAAAATCCATTTGACCGCAAAAGCTCGTTGAAGTTGGGGGGGGGTCCCGTGCAAATTTTCGAAAAAAACCTGACATGTATAGTAACAGCTATGGCAGCTGCAAAATACAGTGCTCTGATCATAATTTATTTACTGTTCAAATATAAAACTTGCAGGACTATTTCTATTTGATATTGCATACATACAAAAATGTAATTTATTAAGTCATGGAAAAACATCTTAGTTCAATCTCGACAATAATTTATTTAATATTTGACTAACAAGGTGTAATGTCACTTCAGTAAAACTTGGCCAAAATGTTTATTTGTTATTTATCTGTATAAAAGGCTAAAATAGTTGGGTGGTCCAAAGGAAATTGTTGAAACAACATAAGTTATCCCCAAGAAGCTGCCACTTGAATAACGTTTCCATTTACAATACCTTCAATTCAATATTAATGTTCTTTCACCAATAAATGTATTATTTGTGTCTACTGTTGACATCATGGACGTAGTTTCAATCGACAGTTTAACCTTTGTATCCTGCACACACTGATGCACAGTTAGGCTGATTTCAGGGTAGGCGCCGACCTTAGTGGAGTAGTTATGCAAATTGCTCAGTATATTGCCAGAAATCAAAACACAGCTTTCCCACACATCGGAAATGCCATATCTAGCACAAGAACTTGCATAAAGTCTTACAAACATATCCGTTTATTTTTCTGCTCCGAGCTCCAGTCATCGCCATTCATCTTCTATTTACACACACACACACACACACAGGAACCATGGAACGATTTTAGCAATAATATCACAGCAAGACTACATACACAGTACGGAGGAGGGCAGGCCACACGCTTCTGTCTCCGCTCGACGCGATCCAGTCCCCCCCAGCCGTCCTCCCATAGCGTTCACCAAGCCAAGCCTACACTTCTCTTCTCCAAAGTCCAAGTTCTTCTCATTTATATACTACAGTAACAAAATTGAACTTCGTAGGCCTTTCAATATTCACCATGGTGAACGCTACATACGGACGACTGGTAAAGACAAACCGTATAAGAACAGACGGGCTTTACTTGCGTGTATGTGTCCAACCCACAACAGCGTTCCGGCTTCCTACAGCGCCATCTACAGTGCTTCACACAAATCACAACGTGTCCTAGTGAGCGTGCGCGTCACACGTTATAACAATATTACATTGTTTCTTCCGCGTTTCCTATGTGCCAATACATGAGTTGCAATAGAAACTGTTCGTTTGCTCAGTCTATCGAC
The DNA here is from genome assembly GCA_033239005.1 of Lamellibrachia satsuma. Taxonomy (NCBI): domain Eukaryota; kingdom Metazoa; phylum Annelida; class Polychaeta; order Sabellida; family Siboglinidae; genus Lamellibrachia; species Lamellibrachia satsuma. The sequence goes on along the minus strand of BSQZ01000071.1, from coordinate 291,261 downwards.
TGTCAAGTCAACAATGTTTGTTTTTGGTTTGGTTTTCTAGTCAATAACAATTAACATACAGTGGAACCCTTTATCGTGGATGTGTCGGTATTGTATTTTGTAACGACAACCAACAGTATTGTTGAGTAATACGAGTAATACTTTCAGAGTCTGGGTAGAGCCGAGGGTTGTGACGGGTTTCAATAAACAAGCGACTGTGCATGATATTACACCAATTATGATATTACATCAGTTGCATGTTTTCCCGTTTTGATACGGCTACCCTAGACATAATGAACATGACGATGCTAGTTCACTGACAAGGGGCAGTTCTTGCCTTTACCTGCTTTTGTTCAACATGCAAACATCAACAACAGTTTCTGGGTATTTTCTTAATAGTTTACATCTGCAACCAAAGTTATGCGAGTATTTTCACAGAATGTGCCAAATATTTAGTCCAGGGTTTCCATTTAGGATCACTTCTTCCAAAACATCACAATTTTTCATGTGTTTTCTTAACTTCCATTTAAATGAATATATATATATATCTCCCAAAATATACATTTTATTGGATTTAGTGCAACAAAAACGAACTGTCACTTACCAGGACCTCATACAGACAATGAAAGAGCCAGTATTAAGGTAGTTGTTAGTTTCAAAAGTTGCAGTATGCTTATTCACTACGCCAATATCGCATATATACTCATTCACCAGCTGATGTTACAGCAATGGCTAAGCAGGACGCTACACCTGCGACTGAGAATGACGACACATGTAATCGGCAACAACCGATGTGATATTTCCATTATTATATCGTCATTATTATTAGTCCATGCCAAGTTAAAAAGTTACAGAACCCACGCCCAAGCACGGCTTTATAGTTAAGCAACATCGTATTTCACTTGCCTGCACTTTTGTTTTCGGAGAATTTTAATAAGAAGCAACCAATATCAAGACTGGATCGCGTGCCGTTACCAAATTCCAAATAAAAAACATTGCAAAATTAAGCGTGTACGCGGCTCTGTTACCACATAATCTCTATGATCAGAAACGCAAAAACTGGACACATTTCAGAGTGTAATGAGAATACGTTAGACATAAACCAACCATGCAAACAAATGACTAGACATGTAAGTTACATCGCCAACTCTTGGACATACTGATATCTCGGCTTCTGTTCACTGTGACAATAAGCTAGCATGGCTCCTAGACATCAGCTTAACTTTCTCTCTTTCTGCCACGTCCTTTACAAGAGTATTTCATCTGGTATATATGTAATGGTTATCTAGCCAGGAACATAGTCAATATCTGTTGAATACCCCTGGTAGAATTCCCTGCCAAACAAGTTGCCAATTTCAGATTAAACAGCAATTTTTGCACTGGCAATAACAGTCATGTGTGACAGAAACGTCTTCGCAGGTTCCATGAAAATGAGAAATTCCAAATAGGCAACAGCGATTGCAAACGTTCATTCAATGGATGACCATTCAAATCTGCGTTCTGGGAAAACGTTACGACTAAACACAAAACCAATGAATTCCAACCAGCGTGTTTCACATGGTACAGGGTGTATGTATATATGGAGAGGGCTGTGTACATGGTACAGGGTGTATGTATATATGGAGAGGGCTGTGTACATGGTATTCTAATACAGATTACAGGTGGGTACACGACCTAAAGCATGGATCAATCTTCACGCAACACTTCTAGCAGTATCACTAACATATCTGCACATTGGAAACCTTAACAGGAAACGTATGAAGTATATGAAGCACGCCTACCATCGTCCAACTTTCTCCTTCAAATACATGAACGATGACAACATCTACATCACAAAGCACCCTGGTTGACGCACATGCAAAATCGCTGCGACCGCAGCTTGAACTGCCACATAGTGCCTCTCGTGCGCACAATGACGACGTCACCTAGCAGCAATGGCCATCATTGTTAACGCTGGTTATGTTGTGTGTTTGCTCTCGTCGCCCAGTCCAATGAACACCGTGGCGAGTTCTCCGATGCCGTGGCGATCACTGCCATGTGACCACTGTCTTGTGATTCCCAGCAGCGCGTGAGACGGTGCTCCTGAGATGAACTGATGCCAGCAGAGTGGTAGTATCAGTGGTCATGTCACTTCCATCGGCATTACCTTCTCCTTAACTAAACTGTTGTTCACGGCTTCATGATTCTCTCTGCAACGATAAAGAGCCAAAGGTTAGTACGTACTACAAACAGCTATAAGCACATACTTCTTTCAGCATAGCTTAGGACTGAGTAGAAGGTATATACTTGATTGGCCTAGTAGTGTTTTCTGCTCTCTTGGGCCAGTACGCCTCTGATCAGGCCAGACCTTCGTGAATACCTTCAAAATAATTTGTAGAACTTCTTCTGTTGCTAAAATACAATGCATCCACTATTGGTATTTATAGCTCTTATGTTATTATGATTATCTCGCTTTGTTATGTAATACCAGGTATGGATGCCTTCAGAACATCGCAGCTGAAAGTTCCCTTACGTACACTACATACAATCTGCACTAAAAAGGTTTTGCATGCACTATACATGGGGCAGTGGCCTTAAAGGGAAATAAAAGTCATGGCTTTAGTCCTATATGCACCTAAAGGAGTTACTAAAACATAACCATTTGCAACTACAATTAAGAATATCATGCCCGTGGTTTACTAGGAAAACCTTGTTGAACACACAGCATCTTAATTTCATGGGTCGCGCCATAATAATAACCGTATGTCATGAGTGCGCAGTGCGCATAGTCAGGCAATATTCATTCACAAATTCCTATACTTGCTAAAAGGAAATGGCCCTGCTGTTGCATCGAAATTCAACTTAAGTAACATATTTTGGCCTCTGTCTACTAGACTAATTAGTCTTTTTTAATCACATTTCTCACAATTCAGGTGATTACCCTGCTGAAGCTTACACTGACATACAACTAGCTGAGTTGCCCACCGTTGCACGGGACAAACAGGCAGTCACTGTGACAGCATGGCTCCCGGTTCCACGAAGTGTTCATAGGTGGACGTTTGACATAGATCACATAACTCACAACAGTCGTAGAAAACACGCATAGTGTTGCTAACAACTGTATGTACTATATGTCAAACGCCCACATACATAATATCCCCACTCCCGGGAATTTTGAATTATTTTAAATGTACGAACCAACCCCATGGGCCCCTGGGTACGCCTACAAAATGTTAGCCCCATACATGCGAAACGGACGGAGACAGGAGGGAACAGACCGACAGAACAATATATAAATGAAAGACTGATAAATGACAGACTTACTTCGGCAAGCTGTCATTTCTAGGGGTCAATGACGGCCGTTTTAAAACGACCGACGGTGATGTGGCCACCGCTGGTGACGACGAGACAGTCTTTGTTGCTAACGTGAATGGTGACGGTGACGAAAATGACGATGGCAGGACAGACGACGACGATGGCAGTGAGAGAGCACCCCCTTGTGAGCATGCCGCTGAAGAGATGCTGCCCTGGTTGGACGAGCAGGCTGGCTGACACGTATCCATGCCAACGGCTGTTGTAACATTCCCTGAAAGACTCAGTTCTTTGACTGGTGATGATGATGACGACGACGATGACGACGACGATAACGATGTTGCTAGGGGGAAGTTCAGCTGTAGGACGTTGGCTGCTGGCGACGTTGAAAACCCACTGGTCTTTGCTGCAACCAAATGAAAGCAACAGTTATGTCGCTTCCAGTGAGAAGCAAGGTACATGAAGAGGGCACATGCACTGCGATAAATCACAACACACAGTTGTGTAGAAACAATCTATTTGCACTAACACACCTATCAATGTATAATGAAAACAAAATGGTCAGGAAAAAATTGTAATAACTAAAAAGTAACGTTTATAACGCGACTTCCAACAGGCAATGTTTGTATGTATATGTGTCAGGAGTCTTGTAAAATATATCGAGTATTGCAAAATTAGAAAAGTATCGAGATTAATCTGTGTACTGATACAGCCCTAGCCCTTGCCAATCAGCTCTGCTGGACATTGCACATCCTTGGTTGACCCATCTTTCGATGGACCAATCATTTTGTTTAAATATGCATTTAAGCAGTTCCATGGTGTCGGACATACATTTTAGCCATGCCGAGATAGAAAGGATCTGTAATACATTAATTATACCAGACATAATAATGGGTATCGGGAATACCCATTATTCTGTCTCGTATCTATAGCAAATTAGTTCTTTGAGATGCCATTTTTTCAGTTGATAAATGATCCTCTCTGGCATGTAAAAATGTTCCCTGGGCATTGCTTTTTTCTAACAGCAGCAAGAAGGAAAGCCCAGAAAATGATGAATGTTTGTGTGCCAAACCTGAAGTTGAGTACAGTGATTTAATGGCATACATGGCAGACTTGCTGGTGTATACCATTCAATATCCCCCCAAATTATCCCTTGCGAAAATAAAATTAATAATAAGAGATACGCTCAAAAAACTGGCACCTAGCTGAATCTTGGTCAAATCTCTTAGGAATGAGAAACAAAGGAAAATAGTGCTAATAGGAATGCTTCTATTTTCAGACAGAACTATAGAACACCGGGCTCCCGCTGTTCACAGCAGAGCGATGTAGAATGGAAAGGTGCAACTTCCCAGAGGACAGCAAGGGGTCAACATGGCCTATACATTCAATTCAAGTCATAGAACACAAGTCAAGTCATAGAATGACTTGGACACTCACGGTCTTTTGGTCCATTTGGGACTGGAACAGTGACTGTGCCATTTTCGACCCCCGCTTCGATATTCCCAGTGTCAACTGCCGCAGGTCCACCAGTAGGGGGCACCACCGCTGCCACAGACTGTATTAGCTCCTGCGTAGAATTACACACAGCCGACGCTGCAAATTGCGCACGAGCCGAGTCGAGTGTAAAACGTGACGTCGGCTGTGAAGAAAGGGAATGTTTGAGGTTGAGTGTGGCGCCACCTCCTGGAGCAACAACGTCTGTCTCTTCACGAAGCAACTGCTCCTGCTGTGCTCGCTGCATTTGGAGCAGCTGCTCTCGATGGCTTTCGAAGCTCTCTACATTAAACTCCATGCTGGTGGCACCACCTGGAAAGACTGCTGACGGGCTGCCAGGGGGCGCTTCTTCCGTCGGCGATCGTGGTCGAAAATGTGGACTGCAATGATGAAATCAACATTACAACATTATTCAGTCGGGGAGCAATTCTAATAAGCTAACGTTTCTTATTAACCCATTAACACTTTCAACGGCCGAATTTCCTTTGCAGAATTTCCTAATGGCCATTGCGTAGCAGCCAGGACTGGCTTTTGCATAAAAATGTTCCTTTCCGTCACTAGTCTCTGGCACAGGAACAAATAGTATCAATCAAAAGCTGATTGATTCTTCTTTCTGTCTCATATTTATTCATGACCGGATTCAAAGATAACTAATGAGAATATAGCTTGGTAAACGTGATATAGTCGGTGCCCATATTTGGCAATTTTATACATTCGTTCACAGTATCTAAGAAAGGAAAACTTTGCACCATTGGAATGCTCCGTGATTGACCTTTTCAAATAAATTTACATGAATAACCTGACTTCATGCAGCAAATGAGAGTTGTGATTACAAAACACGTGGTGTGGCTCCGATCTCTGCCACCTTTGTTGACACGTGTCCGTCATCTGTCGCTAAGCCAATGGCTTCCTTGTCCAGTTGCCATATGGACCTTTGCCTTGGATGGCAATCTTGTAAATCATCGCGTCTCACTTCAAACTTTTACAACACATTATTTAAAGTTTCTGCATCAATATTTTGACCACATGCCTGACTGCATTGGTGAATCCTGTTATCATATTAGTTCAGACAGTTAGAATGACTTTGCAGGCGTCTTTGAGAAGAATATTTAGCAAGTTGCCAGTGCAATTCGTGCTGTCGACGGTAGCTGGCTCTGCCATGATAAACAACTCTGGTTTTTAGCCTGTCTGAAGCAGCCTAGTCCATAAACATTCCTTTTTGTTTATATTGCAGCCAACATGTATGGCAACATTTGTCTCATTGAGAATACGGAATTACAGCCACCGAGTTATTAGCTGATAGAGGGGTGAACAAACGAAAATGTTTTTTTTTTGTTTTCCATTTTGTTGAAATTCAGGTAGTAATTCCCCCATGATTACATGATGTGATAAATTCATTATTATATTATTATAAAGTGTCTCTTTAGCAATAAAATTATACCTCATTCATATTTTTTCAGATGATTATTAGCAGTATTTGATTTTTTAAAGTCACTGTGCTACAGAGAATTACCATGGAGCACTCCTAGGCCCGGATAACAGAACGAAACTGGAACTGTTTTCACCACGATAATTAAAATGTTAAAGGGTTGACAAGGAAAATCAAGCAATTGACAAGTATGTATTTACAGTCTAGGTATAACATAAACTTTCAACAACAAAAATCAATTGACTGTTGTTTGATCACATTAGAGCATTAGTAAAATAATCAGTAAATAGTGGCAAAATTACACGATTTGATTATTCACGGGACTGAACAAGACTGCCATCCAAGGCAAGGCCCTGACGGCAGATGGACAAGGAAGCCATTGGCTTATTGAGAGTCTAACCATTTTTCATGGGATGGCGATGTGAGCAATTTAGTATTTTGTGCAATTTTTTGAGGGAAGATTGAAAAAAGATTTTGAGCCGAAGTTGAAAATTTCTAAAGAATCTGATAAAAATAGAGACCTGGAGCCTCTAGCAGCTGCTACAAATGAACGGGGAAAGCAAGTGGTATTCGTCCAATCCCTCTGATAAATTTGATGAACGAACTTGCTACACTAGCCTGCTCACATTTTGTTTTCTCGTATGTAAGAGTTGTAGTTTGAGACCCAGCCTGTAGAGGGAGGTGGAACGGATGAATCGATCTGTGTGAGGTAATCGTCCCATGGTGTAAATCCTCTGTCAAGTATGGGCCTATAAACAATGACAAGACAGCAAATACAAAAACTACGCACGCAGGCACACAACATATCTGGATACACAGAAACCATGTACAAATATGTGCTATGATGACTTACATATAGGGTCCAATTTTCATACTTTTTTCCAGCAAATAACATTACTTTCCCTTAGATTACAACTAAACTACAACTAGACTACAACAAGTAGCATGGCAATACTGAAGAGTTATTACTTAGTATGCGGCTAATGTAGTTGAAATACTCTATAATATTCCAAATTAATAACATTTTGAGTTTTTCATTTATTTGGTTATGTTACAAGATTTTACATCATTTTCGAAATGTGAAAAAATAGCTACAAAATTATATTGTTTTGAGAAAATACACAAAGAAATTACATACATATAAGTATGATAGCGTCACTGATAACTTTAAGGAAAATTTTGGTTAACATAAACGAATTCCGTGCACTACACCCCATTGAGTTTAAGTTTGCAAACAATTTAATGATAGCCTAAAGTGGCAGCGTATTTTTGACACAAACCCTTCACCTATCATAATTAAAATTTGTGTAATTTTGTCTACATTTAAAATGCATCCATAAGCCAAACTGCAGCGTAGTAAGTGTTGTAGTTCGAATAAAGCTGGTTCAAAGATCGATGCACACATGGTTGTTACTATGGAAACATTGTCAGTGTTTCTAAGTCAGGGGGGCTGTTTTTTAAAGGATGGATTGGTGAAATACAACGTTAGTGCCGGGTGATTATTTGTGGTGTTGACGTCCAGTTCAATATTTCCTAGCATGGTATGAGAAACAAAATGAAAAAAAATCAACTGACAACAACAACTGCTACCTCAGCTACCTTAAGTCATGTAATTTAGCTTAGCACTATTTGTTTACCCTGGAACATAAGACTGCTAGAAAACATCTATATATATATATATATATATATATATATATATATATATATGTATATGTATATACAGATATATATATATGTGTGTATATATATATATATGTATACATATATATATATGTATATATATGTGTATATATACACATATATATATATATATATATATATATATAGATACACATGTATATATATATATAACATTCATTATATATATATCCATGTCACATAAAGCATGACAGGTTAGATTAATGAAACCAACTGAGTATTAAGCAATAGTAAATCTGTTTGGCTGTACGCCTATTACGACCTTCACACAAACGTTAAACCAGTGACACCGTACCTTCCACCTCGACCTATGCGTCGTCGTGTGAACCCGACACAGCGCCGTGGATGTGACAGTGACGTGAGCAAGAATCTGTATTTTGCGTCCCCTAGACCACCCTCCTCGTGTCCACACCAGGGCCAGTTACCCAGGCCATCGTTGATAGGCTACAGAGACAGAGGGGTAACACTTGGTCAGTGACACAACCACATCAATACAGCCTTCAACAGCATCAAGGCACTACAGTGGAACCTCACCATTAAGGTCACTCTGGGGACTGGGCCAAAGTGACCTGAACGCGGAGGTGACCGTATTAGAAGGACTAAATATCCTACACTTTACTGTTATGGAAACAATTATGGACTGTCCCAGTGTGACCGTAATGGCACGGTGGATGTATTACTGAGGTGACCTTAAAGCGAAGTTAGACTGTACATAATCCTAAATTTTATGTTTCTAAAATGTTTTTATACATTTTTGTTGAATTACATGCTATGTTTTTAACTGCACCGTATATCTCACCCACCCACCCACCCACCCACCCACCCACCCACCCACACAACACGTGCATGCATGCACATCCTGTTCGCCCAACATCCTCAGCACATTGAGGCCGGGTGGAGGGAAGAGGAATAATGTACAATTTGATAAGCAAACACACAAACCCAGCCAAAACCATTCACATTAAAATGCATGCCTGCTTGAGAACAGACAGGCCAAAACAATGTGCCCTTCAATGTCACCTAATATATCTTCCAATAACACATATCTGGCATTTCAGCAGACACTTCCATCCTGTGGCACAAACTGGACAAGACCTGTGTAGCAGCTAAACACCAAAATAAAATTATACTAATTAATAATACCACAAACAATTACAATACATATATGCGAAGTGTCAACCTGGAATATCACATCATGAAGTGACATCTAAAAAACATACGACACTCACGGCATGATAGTGACACCCAGCTTTCCGTCTGAACGCATAGACACCATCCGGATCGTCGTCGGTTTCATGGTCGGATGCCGAAAGCAACTGTAAGCACACAGGGATGGGTGACAGGAAGGTGTGGTGGAAATGTTATCTCATTACAACAGTATTCCTACTAGATAAACTACTAAAAACTCACTGTTCCAACATTAGGGCACAATATGCAATTGTACATTTATCATCAAATTCTGTCAGAACTTCAAAGAAATACAGTCAAGATCTATATTGTTGCAGTGCTGTATGAACATAGAAAAATTATCACTGAAATGGTAAACATAAAATATTTACACAATATATTCGTACATTTATAACATTGAAAAGTGATGACTTTCTGTTGATTAATAGTTATAATAATATTGAGACTGATGCTTTGTTGTGATGGGTGGTTTGTGGGTCTCAATGCCCCAGAAAGCTATGAAGGCGGGAACCTATCGAGACTGGGTTTGAGCACAAGGCCAACAACGTTATCTTGTAAAAGAATTACTGTTAAAGAAACAAAATGCCTTATGCACCATCAGGAACAAATAGGATTTAGGGTAGCTATAATAAAGCAATGATGTGTTTGGAAAGTTTTTCGTACCGGAGATAGTATATCGTCGTCTGAACTGTAGACGTCACCCCCATGAATGATGTCGACGTCGTTGTACTGTGGCAGTTGGACACTAGGTGGCTGTGACGGCTGACTCAAGTATAGTGGTTGCTGTTTGTGTTTCCGCTTCTTGTACTCACGTTTCGGCTTCCGTACATAGCTCGTCTCCTACAACACAAAAACGAGAAAGTCAGAACTTCTCCGATGTAACTACAAACATTCTAAACCACAATTACAAACATTCTAAACCACAATTACAAACATTCTAAACCACAAACACCCCATTAATTGTGATTGTTTGTATCTTAATATTTTTTTAAAATACATAATTATTGTTCAGTTATACGACATATAAAGATCGCTTTATAGCAATTATTAACAAACCAAAAAAATCACTGAATAAATATCATTGTACATTCCAATTAAAAAACTGTCAGTAGTCATACAATATGTGATGCGCCACGCCAAAACCAGGCGCTTCTCGCTAAATTTTGTTCGGCGCAGGAGCCTAAAATGCATGGTGCCCGTTCGAATTGTCGAAAATCGGTAAACGACGGAATCGAACAACGAAATTATCCAGCTTTCCATAAATCCATTTATATAAGCTGAAAGATTGTTCAAACTAGTAATATTTAGCACCTTATTGAGGCCCCTGATTAACGTCGCGGTTGAGAAGTATGAAACAAAGCCATGTTTACGCGCTTTTGATCGACTGTCTTCGCTCGCTTACAAGTGGGAAACTCCACATGTTATACATGGCTGGAAAGCTTATGACGTCAACTACACGTGTGATTGGGAATCTCTTACTCTAGACCAATAGAACAGCTCCTATTATACATACTTTATCCAGCAACAAAGTGCTGTTGTTGCTATGGAAGTTGCGAAACGCTCGCTGATTGGTCGAAAACGTAAGCGCGCATGCGCAGTCGGCTTGTTTACACATTCCTTTCGTCTTTGTTCGCCAGTTTCGCCTGCTGTTTTCGTCTTCGATTCGTTAATGAATTGCACTATGGCATCGAAAGAAGCTTATTTAGCTACCGAGTTGGATCGTGCGAGGGGGTGCAATCTCTCGAGGACAGCAATTTAGCTGCAGTGATTGAAGATTACTTCGAAGGCCGCGTCGAGCCCGTGAAAGTCGCCTCGGCAGGGGCAGGGGAACACAACATTGAGCCTGCACTGGTTGGCTCAGCGCCAGCGAGAGCGGGCTTTCCAAATTGGGGAAACTGACATTGTGTAGTGTTATTATATATGTAATGTGTAAATAATGTTTCATTTTAAGATATTTCAGGGATTTACTTTAGGGGTTCGGCACCCAGTGCTCGCGGTAGTCTCCGGGAATACCAAACCTGGTAGTAAATGAGGTGGCATTCAATAAATAATAGGTTTTTCCAATTTATACTTCTGCATCTAATTTATACACACCTACTGGAGGAACATACAAAATTTCATTCCATTTGGAGCATTATAAGTGCATGGTTGCTATGGGAGAAGCAATTTTTCAATGCAGTTTTTAAAGCTGATTTTCTCAAAACTATTATTCCAAGAATGTGTACACTAAAAGTGTAATATCTTGGCCCATGAGTAAGGTACACTCTTCATGTTGGTGTCATTTTAAAGCTGTTTATCTCCTCTATTTGAATCTGTAATAAAATGGTTTTGTAAAATTGTCGAGAAAAGCCTGGTTTTGGCGTGTGGCATCACATATGATTATTAACCCATTAGGCCCCAGCATTTTATAAAAACTATTCAATATTGACAATTACAAGTTGTGTTTATTAGTAGTATTAGTAGTAATTTCTCCACATGCATGTATACATGGAAATAGGATATATTAATAAAATGTTGACATTTGATCACAATTTGCAAAGACAAAATAGTAAATTTGTTAAAACTGAAAGTTATCCTACCTTGCGACTGACATTTGACAATGATCCCATGCTATACCCCTATACAACCCAACAAAGAAAATGTAGCTATATGTGTTAGCTTTGCACCACTGAATTATAAAATTCTGATTATTTTTCAGGTTACTCCATATTTTGTCATGAAAAATACAGAAATAAAATTTTTCGAGATGGCATGAACAAAACCGATGAAAATCAAGATTTCCAAAAGGGCAACCCATGCACGTAACGAGCTGATGTTGCAAAATGTATCTGCTAGGGTGTGGCAAAACTTGGTAGCGTTTAGTTCAGTAGTTAATCGTCAGGATTTTTTTTTAATAGTGGGTCCTGTATGCGGCCGGCGACAACCGTTCCAGGACTGGACAGAGCTGCCGGCTGCAGCCATTGCAGGCTCTAATGGGTTAAAGAAGCAAAATTAAGTAAATTCTCAGGTCAGAGAGTAACAAATAGTTCAAAGGTTACAGCCCAAGGAATCATGGATAGGGCTTACCCAAACATTTTTGGGGTTCAATTTTAAAAACAAATAGTACGGAACTGCAAGAATGCTTGTACAAACCCGACGTGACCAATCTCCGTAACTCGTCTGCATGGGGATAAGAGATGGCAGCTTGTGACGTAGCGCCAATGCCTCTGACAGCGCCTTACCATCCCAGTCCTGCATTTGATACCTGCCGTGTCAAATGGATGTAATCAATGTCCAGGTCAAGTGTTAAAACATCGAGGAATTATGGGTGCAACTGACTACCAAAACCGTCTCACTAACAAAGCTATAGGGAGACGGAGTAATGTTTGTCTACCATGTCCTCCCCACGTGAAGCTTACTCTAGGCAGTTACATTAATTCAATCGTATACTTAGGGGCTTTTCACAGTTGTCGACATTTGGAGCGTTAGTAGACATTGTACGAACAAGTAAATGTTGACACTTATGAATGGCCCCTTACGTGACATGACCCCTTATGTGACATAATTAGCAGAATTAATTGAGCTGCGTAATGGACGCTTCTGCAGTGGCTCATGAGAGACGGAGTCCGCAGCAGGTCACACATTTACCCCACATTTATTCTCAGTAGACGGAACCAACAACTTTTAGTCTCTTCTGAAAGACACAGGCAAAATGGGGTGAACAAAGTGGGGTGAACAAAGTGGGGTGAACAAAGTTGCCTAAAAACTCCATCCTCAACTGATTTAGCCCATCGCAAATCCGGTTCACCGATGTCCAAATATGTAGTGTGTGAACAGTTTATGTAACATCCACAGTCAATTTAATAAAAACGCCTATTTTTGATCAAATCATCAAAAGAATTTAGTTTAGTTGTTAGATCTGGTAAGGCTCAAAACAGTGGATATCCAAAACGGCTCCACGCGAGTCAATGCTCATCATGGTCCATCCTCTCGTCAATCACATAACAAAGGTACGAAAATTTCACCAAGGGTGAAATTCATGAGTTTTCAGTGTTTCCATTTTCAGTTCGCTTAATGTTTGACTGCACGTTAAGTAATTGAACAGTGTCTGATGATTTCACATGTCAAATATCTTGCCGCTTCTAGTAACAACTTACCTCTTGTCTACTACTTCTATTGTCAGCTGAAGCAGCTCCTTCTTGCTCTTTTCCCGTCGCTTCATTAGTTCTAGAATTGTACTGCAGTGAACAGAGATGCATATAAGGAGAAACAGAGAAACACATGTGAGAAAAAAAAATTCAAAACATAGCACCAAATACAAAACATTTTCAAGTTATCCGAATTATCACTGGCTGGTCTGCTGTGGTTGCTGAAGACAAGTAGGTTTGTCTCAGGTGCGGGGTGAGACTACCATTTAAAAAATCATCAACAGTTTGAAAGATAAACTTGTATTTGTTACCAAAAACAAAGTTTTTTCTTCGCACTTGCCAATATTTGCTCAAAACGGCAGACATTTTGTTTGTTACCATGGAAACGGGGGGGGGGGGGGTCCTGCATGAAAAAAGTTCAATATATTTTTTACTCAATAAGATCCATTCTATACATTTGTCAGAAAAATTGCACAAATAAAAAAATTATCCTATCTACCTGCTGTGTGTGGCCTTAACTTCAAACCACGTTTCCATGAAATGGCCATCATTACCCGTTCAACCAGTGACGAAAGGGCTACTACCAATTAAAGTTAAGCGAGCCCTATAAATCTGAGCGAACAATATTACTGGTCGACACAGCAACTGATAGTTCCACAACAAGTTGTAGTCAGAAGCCTCTGGCAGCTAGGATGGCATCCACTAGCCTTGGTACATAGTGAAGTGTTGCTCGCTAAACTGGACGGTTCAAGGCTTCATGTTGAAACTGGGTGTTGATATGTAGCTCTGAGATGTTGCTTGAGCCTTGAGGACAATTAGAAGCAACTCAAAACCACATTAACGGTCAACAATCTGACCCATAAATCTGACCACTGTAAAATGGATTAAAAATCAGCATAACTCTGTAAACTTATACTTACAGAGCCCTATTGAGATCACGTCGTAACTTGAGCATTTTCTCGTAAGATACCTCATCGTTTTTCCGATTCTGAAAAGAAGTAATACACATTAATTGTAACTGCTACCAGTAGCTGAGCTGACCACCTCAACAATTCAGCATAGCATGTGGTCAATAGTTCATCAGAATGACCACAAGTCAAATATAAAAAGGCTGATTGTTTTTATTATAAAATCATGTTATGCAGTATAAACTATATTCTATTTAAAACAATGACATGTATTTTATGAACCACAATTTGTTTAACATTTTACCAATATCTATTTATATTTCGATTCAAATATCAGGTTTACATCGTGTGCGGAGGGAAACAAAATGTTATGGATATGCATATTGTGTGATCCCATGAACATCTGACCCCAATAAACTCGATCCAAAGGCACTGTAAATTGGTGAACGCAGTTGGCAAGTGTACTGTTAGTTCAATATTCATAAACAGATAAAGGTCAAATAATGTATAAACAAATTGAAGCTCATTAAAACACATTTGTGTGGTCAATATGCTAGAATATAATATAGGTTACATTACACAATTTTTTTGGAAAAAAAAGATAAAACTTTGTACCTCAAATAAAAAATCAATCCCAGACACCAACCTTTCGTGTTTGCATCTTCTCAGTACGGCGACGGAAAGCGACATAGGGATTATTCGTGGTTGAACCATCCCGTTTCTCTGTCTTTACAGTAGGAATCAGTGCATGTTGCTGCAAGAAGAAACAACGTACTTTCATACTGGAGCCGTGTCAGTGCTAATAAAGGTAAAGGTATGCATATAGTGCGGTATCCAGTCTGTAGGACTGCTCAAAGCGCTTTACACTTCACCTCCTGGCAGACCTGTTCATTCCAAGGCCATCTCGACTTCTGTGGGAAGCATTCAGCCATGCTGCAATTACTGCACGGAAACAACTCATTCACACATCCACCTTTGTCTGTATCTTGTTATTTATACAGCTGAGTGAACTGTTGGCAACGTGATGAAATCGCCAAAGCTCCGAAACAGCAGCAAGAGGATTCGAACCCAGACAAATATCCAACCAACCACATAGTGCAAATCAGATTGGACTTGTGTGGCAGGTCTCAACCTCCCACCCCCAACCTATTTATGGGGCCAATCTCCCACTTCCCACCATTTTTGGAGTCCACCTACCACCAGTCCCACCTCCTATCTCCCACCTTTCTGAGGCCAACCTCCCGCCAACTGTTAGCGCCAACCTCCCAAATTTTTTAGACCCAACCTCCTAACATTTTTTAGGGCCAACCTCCCACACCCCCATCAACAGTGTACGACTCGCGCCATCACCAAGTACATAACCTGCAAGAAAGCCACGAATCGTAAAATAGCAATTTTGTACTGGTGCCTCAGGCTTGGACAAGCTAAAGCAGCAAGGCCGGCTATAAGCCCTGCAGGCATTCCTTGCATGTATGACTGCAACTGAATAAATTTGGTATTTTTACTTCCCAATAAAAGCTCAAGTATTTAGGTTTAGTATCATGAATTAGTTGCACAAGTCAAACTGACCAATGACAGTACTACTGATTCTGAATGTTTTATTATGGCTGGAGCAGGGTTGTTTTCTAATATTGTGTCTCATAACAATTTCAGTTGTACTGGCTTCAAATAAACATGTCACACTATTGTCAAATTTCAGTGTGTGCGTGTGCGTGTGCGTGGTGCGTGTGTGTGTATTGACATAGCATGGTGATCAGAACATGAATTGGAAAATAATAAATTGGTATCAAGTACTAGGATTTCTGAAACAGAATCATTGAAGTCTGACAATAGTGGAACACACACACACACCACCCACCCACCCGATTTTCTTGGTAATTGATAACGCAATACAGGGCTGGCTTCACAGACCCTTAAGGAGACATACTGGTTATGAAATGCCATATTTTAATAACATTATCTTTGAATTTTGGTTTCGAGTTTTATAAACAAATGTAAAAATCTAATTTTTATAAAAACTATTACTCTTTACTCAGCCAAAATACTCCATTGCACAACTTTATACATTACCTGTTAGAAAAAAATTAGACAAATAAATCATGCAAATTGGCTAAAATGTCACACATACGTGGCCTTCTTTTCATACAGACACAATACACTGGACGTCATTTTAAGAAATGATAGTTGTTAAAATATGACATCACGACCAGTCATATTAATTATTCAATCCCTCCATACATCATGTTGAAAGAAACATACCAGTCGTAAACGTTTGTTCAACCAGTAGTCATACACAGCAATTGTCAAGTCGTCATCCTCTCGAAGCAAGGCCTTCGCCTCGGGTAACGTGACCACCTGTAACCAGGAACACATAAGTTACAGAGCTACATTGCAGACAACACTCGGGGCACTCTCAAATTACAGCAGAAGAGGCCAGTTAGCTGCTGTTATCATTGTGATTCTAAATTGTTCTAATTTAATTATTTATCTATCTATCTAGTTATCTTAGTTAATAGTTTTTTTATTTATCTATCTATCTATTTATCTTTGCATTTATAAATTTTAAATACTTTTACATTTGTGGTTTTACAATTATTTAAAATAGTTTACAGCATTTATTCGATTTTATGAAACATTGTAAAGCGCCCCAGAACAATTATTTGGATGGATCGGAGCACACTATATCTATTATTATTATTAGTTGTAATGTAAAATTTTGTAATAAGACACCAAAAGGGGATATGCTGCACGTGGTTGGGGATTGGAATGCTAAAGTAGGTGACGAAGAGACAACCGGCACAACCGGGAGATTCGGATTAGGAGAACGAAATGAACGAGGAGATCGGCTTGTGGAATTCTGCAACCTGAATGGCTTTGTGATCATGAACACGTTTTTCAAGTTACATGCAAGGAGGCTGTATACTTGGAGATCGCCGGATAAAGTCACCAGGAATCAAATTGATAACATAATGTATACAACGAGATGGAGAAGTTCGGTAAGGAGGGTTACAACTCTGCCTGGAGCCGACTGCGGAACCGACCATAACTTGCTCATAGTAGACGTCAAGATCAAACTCAAACGGATCAAAAGAACCGACGAAATATGATGTGGAAAACATCGGAGATGAGTATACTGTGGAAGTAAAGCACAGGTTCAGTGGACTTCAATTGGTAGACAGAGAACCTGATGAACTATGGAATGACATTAAAGAAATAGTAAAAGACACAGCAGACAAAAAGGTTCCAAAAGCCAAGAGGAAGAAAGTCACAAAATGGCTATCCGATGAAGCAATGAAAATAGCAGATGAACGAAGAAAAGCGAGAAATAAAGGAGACGATGAAAAATATAGAATATTGAATGCGGCTTTCCAGAGGAGAGCAAGGAAGGACAAAGAAATGAGCATACAAGAGAAATGCAGACAAATAGAAGAAAGTAACAGGATGGGGAGAACAAGAGATCTCTTCAAGGAAATTAGATGTGGAATGCAAGATGTGGAGCCATTAAATCGAGCCCTGAAAGGTAGTCACAGAAGACAAAGAGTTAAAAGAAAGAGGGCAGCAGTATACGGAAGGATTATACAGAATAGATCCTAACGTAAATGACACCTTCATCGAGACTGTATATGAGGACGAACCAGAAGTGTTGGAGTCAGAGATAAAGGATGCACTACGACACATATCAAATAGGAAAGCAGCTGGAATTGATGACATCCCGATAGAACTACTAAAAGCAGGAGGAGAGGAAGCGGTAAAAGTCTTGACCAACATGTGCAACTGTGTATGGAAGAAGAAGGAATGGCCATCAGATTGGAAAAAATCAGTGTATGTCCCGATCTACAAGAAAGAATGTGGAAATTATCTCACAATTGCCTTGATCTCGCACGCAAGCAAGGTACTCTTGAGAGTACTACAGAAAAGGTTGGAGGTGTTCCTGATACCAGAACTTCTGATCGGGCAAGCTGGTTTCAGAAGAGGAAGAGGAATGAGGGACCACATTGCAAATCTGAGATGGACGATGGAAAGAGCCAGAGAACATCAGCGAGACCTGTATATGTGCTTCATAGACTACAAGAAGGCTTTCGACTGTGTAGACCATGAGAGAATGTGGATCATCCGGAAGGACATGTGGGTACCTATACATTTAGTAGTGCTACTGAGAAACCTGTATGCAAACCAGAAAGCGATAGTCAGAACAGAGTTCGGAGAGACGGAACAGTTCGATATCGGGAAAGGTGTGAGACAGGGCTGCATCCTGTCTCCTTGGCTATTCAACATATACGCAGAGAATATAATGAGAGATGCCTTGAACAAAAGGGAGGGCGTAGTCGGCATAGGAGGAAGGGTGATAACGAATCGGAGATACGCAGACGACACAACTCTAATCGCAGTAACAAAGGAGGACCTGACAGAAATCATGGAAAGAGTAAGGAAAACAAGCGAGAAAGCAGGCCTATATCTGAATGTTTTAAAGACGAAGGTCATGACTACTGGAGATATTGGAGAGGTGTCAGTGGACGGAAAAACCGTGGAGGTGGTAACGAACTTTGTATTTGTATGTGGGGCAGCATTGATCACCAAAGATGGACTATGCGACAAAGAGACAGGCAGAAGAATTGCAATGGGCAAAGCCGCAATGGGAGGACTAACAACAGTCTGGAAAGACAGATGGATTACGCTTCAGACTAAAGTGAAACTGGTGAAGGCCTTGGTATTCCGAGCATTGATCACCAAAGATGGACTATGCGACAAAGAGAGACTTGGACGATGAGAAAAACCGAGAGGAAGAAAATTTACGCATTTGAGCTGTGGTGCTGGAGACGAGTGATGAGAGTGTCATGGATGGAAAGAAAAACAAACATATGGGTGCTCGAAAACGTCAAACCAAAATGGACACTGGAATCAAGGGTGATAAAGGCGGCATTAAGCTATTTTGGACATGTGGTGAGAAAAGAACGTGGAATGGAGAATGACGTGATGCTTGGGGGAATGAGAGGGAAAAGAAGGCGAGGGAGACCAAGAACAAAATGGCTAGACACTATCAAAGACGTAAAGGGACCCTCTATTAACGTTATGAGACGGGACGCTAGAGAGCGATTGGAATGGAGAGGAGCTACCGCGGCTGTCGCCAGGGGTCGGACACGATTCGACGGCACAAGGTGATCACGTTTGAGGCGAGCGATTGCTCTTGCTCCCTATCACTCGCGCAAATCAATAATCTAGGGAGCTTGCACCAATTGCTGAAATCGCTCGCTGTCTGCAATTGTTGTCCTGACAAGGAGTTTCTTGAGTATTAGATTTGGTAGGAAAGTCTACCCTCTTTATAACGGAGCTCACATATCATCCGTCACTGGGGATGACGATTACAGCCTGCTGCACCGCCA
The DNA here is from genome assembly GCA_033239005.1 of Lamellibrachia satsuma. Lineage (NCBI taxonomy): Eukaryota > Metazoa > Annelida > Polychaeta > Sabellida > Siboglinidae > Lamellibrachia > Lamellibrachia satsuma. The sequence goes on along the minus strand of BSQZ01000071.1, from coordinate 271,766 downwards.
CCGAGATGGCAAGAACGCCATCAAAGCCACGAATCAATTGTGGAGGGGTTTTTAAAGTTACCACAAAAGTGGAGGATCACCAGCTCATAGACAGCCACATATACATGTATTTTTAACTTTTCACAACCACCCTCCCTATGCTGAGTGCCAAGGCACAGTAACAGCAATATCCAAATGTGCAGATTTTCAACAACATACACCCTGCTGCATAAAGCTAGATGATAAGGTAAAACTCAGAAAAAACAAATGTAGTTAATGCATTTTCATCATAGGGGTTCCAAATATGATGCTGACATTAAATTCTGTACCAAATTGTCAAAATTTCATATGATATGTGTACCCATGGGTCCAAATATCAGGGGTTGCATATCTGATTTCATACTGGCAATATATGAAAGCTTCAACAGCCGTGTGGTGCCAACATGACAAGTGCTGTGCTTACAGTCTGTCCACTGCCCTTCTCAAGTCGGTCCATCATGTTCTCAAACTTGAGCGGGGACACTTCCATCTTCTTCGTCTGTTTGTTCAGCCAATGCTCATCTTCGCTGTCCATGTCATAGTCTGGTATCTCTTGGTCCATGCCCCAAGCTGTGTGTACAACAAATCATTCTTTTAAACTACACTAATAATTGACTGAATTATAGCTACTGAAGATGCAATCAATTATATGAAAATACTTTTGAGTGAACAACCCCAAAATAACAAGATTTAAATCAAACAAATGATTAATTCTGCATCACAAACGTGATGACATACCTTGATGATATCTAGAGCAAACTCATATAATCTTTCTCTACGATCATTTAAACTTTGGTTATTTTATGAATTTTTGGTAAAGATTATTCCCATGGTAAAATATTCAAATGAATACAAATCATGTAAGATCAAATCAAATTTATTTATATGCCACATCTTTCAAAACAGATTCCCGGGTGTTTACAAACATCCTTAGTTTTAATATAGTAACTTGATATAATTAATTTCTGGTGAGATATATAAGCCTCAGTATATAGCCTCAGAAAAAATTATCATCCTAAAATTTGTTCGGCTGGCACATCATACAATAAAGTAATAAAACAAACACTGGTCATGTGTCGAGTGGTGCACAACGCAAGCTGACTGTTAATGTTGTGTTCTCAATCCTGTGTATAAGACACAGCTTCACTTTACCTGATTTTGTACAGCGTACAAGCTGCACAGTACACTGCTATCAATAGTACTGTACTCACGCTGCACATGAACATATTGTCTTGGTGGCTTGTAGTCCTTCGGCAGTCGGTAGAGGTTCTGATAGCGGTCGCCAACATTGTTGATATCTGGCACAGGAATGACAAGGGCCTCTGCTGTACCATATACCTGCTGTGCCGACAGCGCCCTCTGCAGGTGATGTTCCTAGAAACCGCAACACAAAGCTGAAGCATTGTCTGTCATACATTTAAACCCATCCGCTACAAAGTAAAACATTGTCAAAGCAAAAATCTAGGCGATACTCACACCACGTTGGCCCCAACAGCCACATAATTTGGGATGGAAATAAACAATAACGCTTTATGTAAAGTAAATATCATCAAGATATTTATATTACATTTTAAAGCATTCACTGGATTTTGTTCAATAACCCACAAACTCAGAAGACTGGTGCCATTTCGGATTTATCCAAATGTATGTTCAATCCTTTGTGAACACAATCGATAACTTGGAGCCCCATTTGTAAGGATTTCTATACAGTGTACATATTATGTAGTATGTCAATTGGAAAACATTTTGGAAAGAAGGGTGGTCATTGATCAATGTGTGGAAGTGCCTGTTCAGGGGGTTCCATCTATTTAGGCTGCTAGTGGCTGGTTACTGGCCAACAGAGGCATTCAATTAGAAAATATCAAGCTGAGTCAATCTTGATTAATCTATTCTTGCACCCCGTTATGAAATTAATTACGAGTTTCAAACAAAGTCATGCATTTCTGTAAGAATATTAATTAAGACCAGATGCCGAACAACTCACCCTAACTTAGGTTAACGGCGCTTGCAAATAAACAGGAATCACACTGAGTTTATTATTTAATTGTATTAACATTTCACAATCAAATGTTGTAAAATTATTTTTTTTTTATTTTTTGAAAGTGTTTTCTAGCTGATGATAGCTTTGTAATAACACAATGTTCAGGAATAATAAGTGTGCTGACAAAATACACTGGCGGCCACATCACTGTGGTGTGACTGATTTAATGACAACAGCCAAACAACTAAAAAATTAGTATCACTATTACATGCTGTTGTATATTTGCTTATCGTACATAGAGTTAACATGGTATGACAAGAAATGACATCAAGTTTTAGCAGCATCTTGAACATACTCAATACATATATTGCTATGTTTGATAATCAAATCCATCTAATGTGACAGTACTAGAATTTTTTATGTATGAAAAAAATGTACTTGGCATACCATTTCATGTTTACAAACAGTAATAACAGATGCTTCTCTGTACTGCAAATTTTATTTCACTTAAATATTTATCGATATATTACACAGATCATACAAGAGGTAACATTGACAACAGATTGCAAATGACCACCAATTCTATATATAATTATATTATATATAATTTGAGAGTATATAGCATTAATAGTGAGCGCCATGCCAGCAAAGCTGGCAAAGCGAGCAAGTCACACTAACATGTAATAGTCAAACAAAACAGAACACAAATACCCAAGGAACTGTTTTCGTTTGACCCCCAAGGGGCCAGAACTTCTGTTTGCACCGCAAAAACAGCCACTTGCCATGATCAGCAGTTAGCAATTGGTTATCGCTGGAACTTTGATCAAAATTGAGTGCCTCAAAGCATAAGCAGTACAACACTTATATGTAATAAAATTATAATTTTTATTTCCGACTAGTTTGATACTTTTATTGCCACCTGTTCACAATGAATACTCTCGAGTGCCAAATAAACGTATAGGCCAAATAAAAGTATAGGGTGGCAAATCAGTCAAAACAAATAATAGTACAATGCGAAAAAGGTATATTAGTATATTTGTCTTTTTAGCGCCGAAGCAATTTTTTACTCGAAGCAAAGGCGTCCGTAGAAAACTACGCGGATCGAGGGGTATTTTGGGGTTTTTTCTGCCGAATATGCACAAACTTTGTGCGTATTCACGTCACTGCAGATATAGTAACCACATTTTATATATGTGGAAAACCGGGGAATGTTCTGTTTTTAAATGGACATTAAAGTTTTATTGAATTGAATACGCAAACCCAACCGCCGCCAGCCGGTTACAATCGGTTTGATGCACTGCACACGGCGGCAATTTACGGTCAGTTCACACGGTGATAATGGCGTTTTAACTAATAATATACCATGTCGAGCTCCACAGAACTAAGGATTCTGACCGATTCATCTAATCATGGAAATTTAACGGTCTAACGCTTCGGGATCAAAATCTAGGATCCTCAGAAGTAAACCACTATGTGGATGATTGATTAGCACTAGCAATAGGGAGTGAGAAGGATTGCTCTCCTAAAAATTATACCCTGCACAATTTGCCACGATTATCGGAGAATATAAGCTGGCACAAATATTAAAATTAATAATAGTATAGTGCCAAATAAGGTGCATACAGGGTGGCATTTTTCATCAAATAAATACACGTATAGGGACGTTTATTCAGCACTCAAGAGTAGTATGTTGACAGTGTCTGGTAAATGCACAACTGATGCTAGACAATGGAGTGGCCATTATTTTTAAGTGTGTGGGTGCTGCCGTCTCAAGTGGTTGACTACAAGGAGCACATTTGGGGGCTAACACATGAGTTGTGTTTTGTGCGTATCACAACGCCTAAGCACAACATGTGAGAAAGGTGAGATACTTTCGCTTTGATCACTTGCTTATTTGATTTTATTCAGCTGAAGACATTGTACACTATATTTTACACTATAGTCAATAAACAATATGAATACTCAGAAGTATATTTCTAAGTTTATAATGATTTTGCTCACCACTAGGCATATAATGATTACTCGATGCATTGATATATCGCGACACATGGGTCTGCGATACGATGTATTGATACGCATACAGCAAAAATTTAGACGGAAACAGCTATTTGTTTACACAACTATCTATCTTTCCTGTTATTCAAAGCAAATTTGTTAATCAACAGAGTGTATCATTTAAAAATGGAACATCAGCAATGAGCACGCTGATAATATTTTGAAAGAAGAGTACGTTTTTAATACGGTTGCACCAATTGGCTGTTATGTCATACTGTTTAGCCAACCACAGTAAAGATAACAATTTCACCGAATTCGTTTATCAGGCCCTTTATTGGCGGCCTCCGATTCGAAATGGCTGCCGCCGATTCAGTTCAGCCAAAATGCACAAGTTATCAGCCCCACACCGCTGATTAATCCTGGCGGCCACGACTGGGTCGGATTGTATTAGTGGTGCACATTACAGTACTTACTAATTTATACTAATTCAGTATAAAATACAATTGTGACAAACTACTTCCTTGCTAATGACAAATCACTGCCAAGGCAAAGTCCGCACATGCAAGGGAAACCCCTGGCATTTGTAACATGAATGCCTATTGGATGAATCGCATTTAATGACATCAGTATGTTTTAAAGGATATTAGGCCAATTTACTTCATACTGGTGATACTAAGGAGGCCGACAATCCAACTGACAATATAATGTGCCAACACATTCTGATTAATATGATATTTGGTTGTGAAAGTGAAATTTGGAAGATTTGATTTGGAATGAATTGAGAATGGTATAGAGTTTTGCACGTGCCAGGCCAAGGGCAGTGCGTGCAAAATGTAGGCATCAAACATAACGGTACTTTCAATGATTCTGTTTCACAAATAATATTCATATTGAAATGTTTGTTACATTCATTACTTTATTTTATTGGTCTGTTAGTTATAAGAAATTAATGACAATATTTAATATGGTTTAGATTCATTATATTATTATTCATTCTAATTTAAAGCAATGTGTCAGTGTTTAAGTTTTATGCACAAAAACGTTGCTTCATTACGTATACTTATAATTCATACCTTTTTGTGGGGCCAGTTCAAACGCACCTGGGCTGGTAAAAAACAATCTGGGCTAGTTAATTCTTTCTGCTAATTTCAGACACTGAAACGACAAACTGTTGAAAGCTGAAGTTTAAGCATTTCATGTTTATAATAAAGCAATTTTAATATGACCGCTAACCTACTGTCAATACCTTTTAAATTTTAATAAGTATCATGATATGTATCGTATAGTGATTCATGCATATGTATGATATCATGAGGGTACTATATTGTTACACATAGGTAGCACCAGTACCATATTAGTTACAAAGTGTACCAGAATCATGCACATGGTTCACATTGCCATGCAGTGTACTAGTGACAAAATAGTTGTCCATTATGTTTCAGGTTTTGAAGATCAATGCTAGTGTGAAATAAACAAATACCCAATCACACCACACCCAAATTATGGAAAATATCTAGGTAGCCTTAATTAATTAGACTCCTCTGACGCATTCATGACGTCATAAAATTTATCAATTATACTTATAGGGACGATCAGATAATGCAGAGCTTAGACCTTAGTAACACTTTGATACATAACGTCATAAATAATTTACTATTTCAACGTTGCAACATATAAAAAACGCCTGGTTAATATTATTATTTTATTTACTTTGGACGAAACGTTGGGCTCATTTATATGCATCTGACAGCCGAAATTCCGATTCTGGAAAACCCCCTTCCAGTGACATCATCAAAACACGATAGAATGGCGACCCCCGATAGACGGAATGCCTACAAATTTGGAGCAGGTTTAAAACTGGCCATTGCAACTGGGCAAGCAAATAGTACAATAATAGTGATGAATATAATGGTAGTGAAACCGGCACACAGTACGCTTCATTGTTATCTGTGTATGTGTTTTCATAACAACACGCCGCCGGAAGGCCATGCGTTCCCGCACAAGTCACGTGACATACGAAACATCGTTTATCCGCATTTCGCGACGTTTGACAACAATGACAGTAAAGCAACTAAATCAGAACGTCATGTGACGTGGTAATAAATCGACATAAGAAACATGGACCTCACAATACTGCCAGAAATCGGAGATATTGCAAATTAAGACAATCACAAAAAACAAGATGGCGGCCACTGGGAGAGTTCATGTCTGAAGAGAAAAACAGCTTACCGATTCTTCTTCTTTTTCCATGCCGGTTGGCATCTGCGGCACCGCACGATTAATCGCCGCAAATTCCGGTAAATCTGGAATTTCATGGTTCCTATAAACCGGCATGGGCTTCGTAGCGTCCAGCGCCCGTGCACGAAACGACAACTTACTCATGGTGTAATCCCCTCCGACGACAATGGACACTTCCAAATAGTATACGCTTCCCAAATAATAAATAAATGGCACAACGGCGCAGGCTGTGTTAAAGCAGAACGCCCAACCGTCTTCGCCTTAGACTAGCATGTCCATATTGTCGTCATACTGCCCTCAGAAATCGCAGATTGTTAAATACGTCGGCAGTTCCACGACATTTTTTCTTCATCCATCATGGCGGACAACATTGAAGTCCCATTTCAATTCCCAGCGTCCAGCGCGGGCACCTGCGCACGCATCTGCATTCATTGACACACTGGAAACTCGTGCGGTGCGTAAAAAGTAGTATTTTGGCTGCGTCACGACTGTGATCGCAGAGAGCAGCGACTAGCACGGCGTAACATCGATTGATCCAGTGCCGTTACTTCCGCAGTTAAACATACAATAATATATATGTTGCAACATGATCGGTATGTGATCATCTTTGTCATTGTACCTGGGAAATGACGACAATACGGGGGTTGAGTGACAGGAAAGATTGACAGTTGACAGCCAGGATTATCTCATTAATATACGCGTCACTGTCAAGTCTCGTTGCATGGTGAAATATAGATGCGTGTAAACTTAGTGAAAACGAGCGATTATTGTTATTACAACTACGTTGACTAATTGTTTGGCATGGACCATCTTACAGTTAGACCATCGTAATTATCACGTACATTACATTCCAGACGTACAGAAACAGCTGTCAGAAATGAAGAGGTTAATATCACAGAAATTACACAGAAGCGGTCGCGTATTTGGGTGGGGGGTGGAGCGGGCATTGGATCATGCTCCCCTTTGACTATTTTTTTCCCACGTAATTTTCCGTTGCGCCGCTACATGGTAGGCCTAGATATTTTTTTTTGCAACCTGTTACGCCACTATACATGGTAGCATGGTAAACTAATGGGTAATCAAGCTTCCCCCCTCCCCTCGGCCCTTTGGTCTCGCCTTTTACAAGATCATATAGATACGCCATTGCATACTGTGCAAGCGTTGGCGTGCGTACGTACGTGCTTGCGTGTGCATATGTACGCATGAATACACGTAAACATGCATGCATGCATGCATACAAACATACATACATACACACGTACACGCAAGCACGCACGCAAGCACGCGCGTGCCTATTAATACAAACATAGCCTTCAAACAGGAAGTTGGGACACATGACCTAGCTGCCACGTGAACAGGCTAGCAGTAAATGTAACTATTCTAAAGACTATTGAGAAATGTTAACCGCGGACTGTGGGACGTGCGTGTTTTCAACTTGGCCCCCAACACATGTCGTTTCAGGACAGATCGGTGCATCACCGCCCAACGTGAAATGCAGGTCATTCGCAGTCATTAGCGCGATACCGATCATTACTGGCCACTACGCGGTTTAAATCCAGGGGCGCATCCAGGATTTGACCAAAGGGGCCCCATGCTAATTTGATCAGAGGGCATGCTCCGAAGACTTTATTGCGTTTGGAATGGTGTATTCAGACACATTCTGGGGGTAAACGTCACCCTGGATCCGCGCATGTGACCATCGTATCGTCCGCACACTCGTGGGATCCCGGTCTCTGCCCGGCCAGTTTCGTTATCGCGCGAATACAAACCGTAAATGCAATTTATTTAATACCATATGTCCGTGTAAATATAATCGACCAACTGTTAGACTTGAATATTAGTCAGTGTGCTGCTATCACACTTTCTTCACCAACGTTGACGTCTATTATATAGGACCAACATTATATAGGACCAACATTATATTTTGGTGGTCCCGCTGGCTGGGGTTCGTTTACTAATTGTACGAGCGCAAACACCATCATTGTCTTGTTTATTAGAATTGTGGGCTAGAATTAAAATATATCAAATGAATTGAATCAGCTGCCTGAATCCGTTTGCAGAGAAGTCGCAGCTATAATTGTTTTTGACAGACGGGGCCCTTGCTGCAGTTAAACAATTGTCCACGTTTCTTTGTTGCGTGTCCATTTTGACACGTCTACGCGTCAGTTGGTAGTTTGTACACACACTACGGCTTCCTGATTCTATTTTGGTAACATCCATTTTATGATGACTATTGTATATATCCTGTAGAGGAACAATCACACAACACGCACGCACGCACGCACGCACGCACACACGCGCGCGCACACACACACCCACGCACGCACGCGCGCGCACACACACACCCACGCACGCACGCACACACGCGCACGCACACACACACGCACGCACACACGCACGCACGCACACACGCGCGCACACACACACACACACACGCACGCACGCACACACACACTGTGGCAATTCATGGTTGTCACAAAGCAGATAATATTTGAATAGCGTGCACTATTGTTCACAAGACTGTAGATATGTTAAACGCGCATGTTGGCAAGTTGTGTGATTGTTCTACTCTACAGGATATTTACAATAGTCATCATAAAATGGATGTTACCAAAATAGAATCAGACACACACGCACACGCACACTTATAGCTTCTGTTTTTCCAGGTTGCCTTGTGTCTATGGGTCTTTGTGTTACAGCTCTAGTGCAAGGCAGGCACAGTTGACCGCGGTCACCTCTGCCTCGCGCCACCAACACGGATACTGCTAAATGCGGAATCGATTGTGTACTGTTTACTGAACTGCATGGCGAAGGGTGTAATCGTATACATTATATATACCACGTTAATGTGTGCATTTCGTACAGTGTCATTGGAAACTATGTTACTATTAACACAATGTTGTGTGTTGTGGTAGCACCTTCGACACATATTTAATTAATGTATAGGGCCTGCGTAAGAGTCCGACCAAAATACCGACCAAATATGGATTAATAACATGCAATCCCTAGACCCAAAACAACATCGACACTCTACAAAACAGACAACAAACTACAAAATTGCAGTGGTGTATAGCAGAAACTAAATAGCAGAAAGTAAATTTTACACAACACACAATGACCAACTTAAGCGTGAAATTGCCTATACGTATTATGACAGGTCCCGTCCTCGGGGTTTTGAAAAGGGGGGTTCGAGCGTACACAATCAGCCGGGGATTTCTGTGATGGGTTCTTTAAAATGTTACAGTTAAACAAAATTCTTTCAAAAAGTGGGGTTCGTTCGTACCTCGTGAACCCCTCCCCCCAACGACGGGCATGTATAATGGCCAAATTGTCTTAACTTCGATTGAATTATTGTAATATTTACCTGATGTATGCAAACGTTGCGTTTAGAGATGCTGATTAAAAATGATTATATTCATGAGGGCCAGGGTTCGAAATGACCACTGACTCTTGGGGGGTCCCCTAAAAATATTGGTCACCCCTCGATAAAATTGTTTCTTAAAAACTCTTCTTTTTAGGCACTATAATGGCTATTAGCGCCTATTTTTGCGAAAAGACTTGATACAATGTGGAACCCCCAAGCTTACATTTCTCTTTCTTATGGGAGGTCCCTTGAGCCTTATGGACTCGCCAGACCCCCTCATTTCGAACACTGACGAGGGCTATGTAGGCCTACTGTATCAACGCCGCGAAGGAATGCTTCAAACCCAAATTAATAGCGATTGCAGGCGCCGGAAGTTCAGATGCTAACTTACTTAATTAACATGTTTTATTGAATCAGTTGAATGAAGTTGTTTGTGAATAGGAATGAAAGATGCTTTTTTTCTAAACTGTTGGCTCAACATTTCCGTACTTTTTCCGGTATTCAGTTAAATGCGGTTCTTTATTAACCTCGATTATCCAGGCTCCGTGCTGTGGCGCCACTGTTCGCCTGGATGCAAAATGTACTTATCATTGTGATGGAAATTATGTATGCACCTAGATTCTGGGTGCATACATATTTAGCTAATTACAATATCATCCGGGCATTTGGCTAATTAATAAAATAAGAGTGAACTTTTATCAATTGATATATATATATATTCGAATTAAATTTAAACATTGATTATATTGACACAACTGTCAGACTGAAACATTAAATCAGGCAAAACATGTTTGGTGTGGAATCGCGATAATGATCAGGCGCATAGATAGCCGTGCGCACGTACGCACGTGTTTCCACATCAATATGGCGAACACATATTTAAAAAATCCAACCCGCCCCCTGAATGTGAATGGTTCATCCCTAATCTGGTTGGCATCCATCGTGGGGTGCAAACACGAATCAGAAAGCTGGTCGGGCCTACCCGGTATCATCTACACTTACTGCAAATGACACCATGTTAACACAGTCCAGCAGATCGCCTTCTCTGTCAACTACGCAGCCCAGAAGTTGCGTGTCTTTCACGCTGAGCTCGAGTTACACGAGGATGAATAAGCTGGTATGAGCAAAATAAATAATCTGCAATCGCTCTGTTGTACAAGATAGTTCAGTCGTGCGAACGTTCTACATACATTCAAGTCTGCATGCACTGCTGTAGTTACTGTGCCGGAACATTTGGAAGAAGATGGGGACGTCAAAGCCAGACGCTACATGTTGTCCATCACAAATGTTGACTTCATCATCACCATTCGATGACCATTGGTCATGTTCTCCGAAGTGGACTTCCTCAGACCACGTTCCTACAGTCCAAACAGTGTAACCTCTGCCAAAGAGGCATCCACTACAATCGCCAAGCTGCAGCAAGAGAGGTCCAACCGAGAAGTATGGAATTACATTATTCGACAGTGCTGTATAGAGCTAGCGGGAAGATTTGGATTGAGGCGAGCAATCCACTCGATGATGGTGGACTGAGGTACTGTCCATGAGAACAGGCCCGGTGATATAACTGACACACCCGGCCAGTATCGGATGGGGGCAACGTATCTGCTGTTCGTAGATCACTTGCTGCAGGAAATGGATAGCGGACACACGCTTCAGAGTAGCTCATAATCAATACATGACCCGGTACCTCACACCACGACAGTACCTCACACCACGACAGCGGGTGAATCTGACACTAGATTGTCCAGTCGTACGAGGTGTTCCAGGACGACATTCCGGATGTCCAGCCGTACGAGGTGTTCTAAGACGAAATGCCGGTTGTCCAGCTGTACGAGGTGTTCTATGACGAAATGCCGGGTGTCCAGCTGTACGAGGTGTTCCAGGACGACATGCCGGTGTCCAGCTGTACGAGGTGTTCTAGGACGAAATGCCGGGTGTCCAGCTGTACGAGGTGTTCTAGGATGACATGCCGGGTGTCCAGCTGTACGAGGTGTTCTAGGACGACATGCCGGGTGTCCAGCTGTACGAGGTGTTCTAGGACGAAATGCCACGCGATCAACGTCAGCTACAGAATGTAAGGCAAGATAGGAGATGATCAATGCTACTGCCCAACACATGGTGATGCGATAGAGAAAAACCACCCTGTCCTGTTCTGTACCCTAACATGTATACAAAAGTTGAAATACTGCTGGTGACGTCTGCTTCGACTGCCACAGCAGAGCGGTCATTTAGTGCAATGCGACCCCACGGTAGCAAGAACAAGATGGATGCAGAATGCGCATCCACAAGTTTATTCGTTTAGCGCTAACATTCCGCCCAATTGAAGGAGAGGGTAGTTACTTAACCCTTTCTGTATATATGATAGACCCGTAAGCAGTTATTACCGAAGCATTATCATGACTAAATGGCTGTTATTATTGCGAAGTGTTTGTGTGTGTCTATTAATATAAGTATCAGGACTGATTCTTAGTACACATGGTCACCATACTACACGTTTACCAATGATTTGTGATATTGTAGTACACGTACATCCATCCGCTGTCCAGCGTAATGTACTTGTATTATGTAAAATTATAATTCAACATGGATACGCCTGATGGCCAAATAACACATTCTTCTCCTCCGATCAGTGAGCCACGGCACATTCGGCAAACGTACTATAGTTATCTCCTCCTATCAGTGAGCCAGGGCACTTTCGGCAAACGTACTATAGTTATCTCCTCCTATCAGTGAGTCAGGGCACATTCGGCAAACGTACTATAGTTATCTCCTCCTATCAGTGAACCAGGGCACATTCGGCAAACATACTATAGTTATCTCCTCCTATCAGTGAGCCAGGGCACATTCGGCAAACGTACTATAGTTATATCCTCCTATCAGTGAGCCAGGGCACATTCGGCAAACGTACTATAGTTATCTCCTCCTATCAGTGAGCCAGGGCACATTCGGCAAACGTACTATAGTTATATCCTCCTATCAATGAGCCAGGGCACATTCGGCAAACGTACTATAGTTATCTCCTCCTATCAGTGAGCCAGGGCACATTCGGCAAACGTACTATAGTTATATCCTCCTATCAGTGAGCCAGGGCACATTCGGCAAACGTACTATAGTTATCTCCTCCTATCAGTGAGCCAGGGCACATTCGGCAAACGTACTATAGTTATCTCCTCCTATCAGTGAGCCAGGGCACATTCGGCAAACGTACTATAGTTATATCCTCCTATCAGTGAGCCATGGCACATTCGGCAAACGTACTGTAGTTATCTCCACATATTTGTTTCTGTATCTTTGTGGCCAGTGATATTGTGTTTGACGGAGCAGCTCTTCTTTGGTGATTGTGTTGGGCTAAGTACAACTAGAATTTTCAGGTTGCACCTGTTATTGAAGGCATTATATAAGATTGCGTGCTAGCCTGACTGTCAGTATACAGCATCCAGAGCCGCAGAGAAGTATACTGATAATGATACTAAAGTACACTGATAATGATACTTTTATACACTCTCAGTGTGAACTTCAGCGTAGCGAAAGACATCTGAACAATAATTTAACAGTAACTCTGGGTAAGTATTAGTATCGTTTTAATTGTAATTTGCATAATTAAAATTGTGATTACAAAATATACAAAGCAACCGAAATATTCTTTGGAATATGCAATGCGTCTTTGTCGCAATACAATAAACATTCTTACTGTTTTCGACGGATCCTGGTCGTTTCAATATCAGTTGGTGTGCGCTTAATTGTGCAATTTCATTAACGTAGTTAATGCGACGACTGCCGAACAGAAGTTTCGCTTCAACATGTACAAAATTGTTTGGCAAGGGTAGTTACGCGGTCTCGTCATTTCTTTCACTCTGTACCATTTCGAAAATCATTGCATTGGCTCCCTGTCTGATATTACATTATTGTAAAGGTCGGTATAGTTTCATCCAAGCAACCAGCATATTTACATTCACTGCTCACACCTGCGAGACAGCCGAGACAGCTTCAATCATCTAATTCTAATCTACTTTTTGTTCCCGGTGTTAATACAAATGTCGAAAATTTAGCTTTTTCAGTTGCTGCACTGACTCTGTGGAACTCACTCCCTGTTAGTGTTAAGTCTGTAGGAAATATAACAATATTTCGGCGTTAACTAAAAAGCCACCTATTTAAGCTTGCTTATCTTCCATAGCTCCCCATCGTACCAATCCAGTGAAATTGCATAATTTTACAACCGGAACTGCTTATCGATTATGAACTGCTTAACCCCTTTTGTTTTGGTGCACGACCGAGCTTGGAATGGAATGGAAGTATTTTATATAAATATATTTTTATTAAAATTAATGTTATTATTATTATGTCTTGGCTTCCGTACAAGTATTCAGCTGGCATTCACGATCCAATTGTTCCGGCTTCTGATAATTCGTCTTCGCTGGTGTTGATCCATCCTTGCACACTGCCCTCACTTATGTATTGCATATCACTTCTACCCAAGATGGCGTCAGTTGTCGATGTACACTGTATCACCAATCGTCAGGGATTGTCTTCAGTGGGCGACATTCTACAATAGTTAACAAAGATGATAATAAATGGGTTATGTTGCAGCCGTCGTCGTCGTCGTTGTCGTCATCATCGTCTTCATCATCATCATCATCATCATCATCATCATTACATCACATTCGCAGGAGGAAGAAGTACACCTTATGCCAGCTCAGAAATGCTCCTAAGTATTTATTCTCAGAAACGACATTAAATTAATGAAACAAATCACAATGATTGTGTAGATGCTAGCAATGTGAATATGTTTAAAACCAAAATTGAGAGATATCTGGTAATAAGTAGCTAATTTAACACAATTTAACGATTCTATAAACGCATCAAGTATCGAGATTAAAAGGCATAATATGATAGACTAGTCGATATACACTGTATCACTGGAGGGAATCGTGGCAGAGAAAAGCGACAGAGGAAAGGCAGCGACGTCTTGAACAGGATATGTAACTTGAGGAAAAGGCACAGCGAACACACGCTGCAACCTCTCGCAATACCTGTAGGCTGCGTCCCTTCGTTTCGATGGGCAGCAGGAAGGCAGCCACCCCGGCGATGACGACACTGACGGCGTACACGCTGATCGCTGTGTGTAGTGAGGCACGCAGCAGCACCTACAAGGGACAAACACCGGATCAGCAGCTGAAGATACAGTAGTCTCGCTAATCCAACTCTCGCTCGGCTTCGTGAATTTGCCGAAAAGAGAGTATAGATACCTACTGTCACAGCTCCATTTTGGAGGCGTTACCGAGATGCTACACAAAATATAAATGTGCGTTGCCTGATTTAACTTTTTTTGTCGGACAGGTGTATATCAATATAAACAAAGTGTAATTCAAATTGCATCGTATAAACTGATAAAAGTTCAGTCTGTCTTATTTTTTAATTAGCTAAATGCCTGGATGAGATTGTAATTAGCTACTTATGTAATAATTTCCGCCACATGAAAACCGCCCCACTCTACTTCCAGGCGAAGATGTGTACGACAAACGGTGGCGCCACAGCGCAGAGCCTGAATAATCGAGGTTAAGGTGTTCGCGACAAACGGTGGCGTCACAGCGCGGAGTCTGGATAATCGAGGCTAGTCACCGAGGGGAAGATAGCCTCGATTATCCAGGCTCGGCGCTGTGTCGCCACCGCCACCGCACAAATCGCCTGGATGTAGAGTATGGCGGTTTTCATGTGACGGAAGTTATGTATGCGCCCAGAATACATAATTAGCTAATTACGATGTCATCCGGGCATTTGACTCATTCACAAAATAAGTATCAGTTGATACGATGCAATTCGAATTAACGTTCAACTTTAATTATATTGACACAACTCTCTGACTGAAAAGTTAAATCGGGCAAAATAAAAATTAGTGTAGCATCTCGATAATGACTCTGATTGGCTGCTGACGCTTCAGGGGAACACCTGCTGTTCAGATCCACAATGCAATTCGAAGAGAAAACAACGTAGAATAAGTCGCCGTATGAGAGTCCACTAACAGCACTGTAATAACGACTCTGCGGTTTTGTATCGCCTGCTGTTGGATAGCCATGGAACATTCGCCGCAGGCACGCAGGCGCACGCACGCACGCACGCACGCACGCACGCACGCACGCACGCACGCACGTACACACGCACACACGCACGCACGCACGAATGCGCCTATGTGGCGGAACTTCTTACTTGTGCTACAAAAGGCGTCACAATACAGCCGCAGCGAGCGGCGGCCGAACAACTTCCTAAGGCCATCCCTCGAATCGTTGTTGGATAAACCTGCGGGAAAAGAAACACATCAACACCAAACGGCTCACACTGCCCGTCTTGAGGGTGCCAACTATTCTACTTTGACGGTTGAACATTGTTTTACAGAATCTACCGCTCTACTGCTTTTGACCGAGCCAAAATTTACTCTAAACCGCAATTTCGAGTTTAATTTTGTTTTACTCAATTCTAATCCAAACACAAGCCACCATTTTATGTGGAACATACACCACAAAATGCATCCATTAGAATGAAGTAAATGTACTCCAAAAAGTGAAAAACAAAATTCAGCCAGGAGAGGAACCTTCTTCCACACTACAAATACAATCTACATATCTACACACGAGAAACTGTTTACTTGCCTCGGGCGTGTATACATACACTACTTGATAGGCTGAAGAAATGAGCGCCCGGGCGCAGAAAAATAGAGTAATGAGGCCGATTCTGAAAAGCAATTAACACATAATAGTTAATAATAATAATCGCAGCAGGCATTCACGTTTAGCTAAATTGATTTCTATGCAAATGATAAACGTAAACGTTTACCTTGTTACAACTTAAGAATACGTGCAAATATTTTTTGTGAATATAAAGTAGTATATTATTTTATGTAATCTCTGTTTGAATGTACTGGTACTAACACGTATAAAATATTAATACAACGATCGGTGACGGACCCAGAGGCAATGGAGCCTATGATTGGCTGACTGGGGCACATTAAAATAAATTATGTCATTATCATTATACTCCATGTTTTCTCAGTTAGGAAAATAGTGCAGCGATCGACTCAGGAAGTGGTGATGATATTTTTTATCATCGCCACGCAAATGTGAATGAACCAATGGAATCACCAATGGAATAACCAATGGAATAACCTAGCAAGTCAATTTTGGTAACTACTGAGAAAAACGCGAAATTTATATCAATTTGACATTACTCTGCCATGTTGGAAAATAAATACAAAATAGTTCACTTATTTATAATTTTATTAGGTTTAATTAGTTTTTTGATTGAGTTACTACGTATTTCGAATCCGCACTTGCTTAGTTCAAACACTGCAACAGAAAGCATATTTGCAGTTATTTTACATTGTTATTTTACACTGTTATTCCACAGAGAAGACGCGGGCAGGGAGACCATGCCAAACGGGTCCAAATAACTTCCATCTGAATTCGGGATGACAGTTCTAGAACTTGAAAACGCTAGCAGGACACACACCAATGGTACGCGTGGTTAACAATTACCATGGAACCCATCCTCTGGGTGACTAGAGGAAGACTCCGCAGAGGCAGGGTGTAGGATTTGTAAGTCCAAAACCAAAACAATTGCAGTTTTTTACGTAACGTACTGCGTGCTTACATTGAACGGCAACAACGTACGTGCGATATGTCATCACTTACCTGCCGGTGCATATAAACAGCAGGAAGCAGACAAGACTGTAGGCGAATAACTCGATATACATGGACATCTTACGTCCCATCCTGTCAATCATGACCATTGTCAAGAAGAGACCTGCGGAACAGAACGAACCGTGTGAGACACAACTCTAACAACGACGCACGCGGTGCCGAGAAATATTGATTTGGTTTACGTTTGGCGCGCCTGCATGCATGTCCAGTGCAAGCGCGGGTTTACCGGGTTGTCTATGGCCACGTGCGCGACGCGTTTGCCGCTGACTATAAATTCCCGTGACCTGTTTTGATGTGCGTCGAAACTAACGCGTGTCTGTGCGTTTGCGCAGACACGCGTCATAACCGAACGTTCTTCGTGAACTCGGCCAATACAGATGAACTCGCCACAATACGGGATGAACTCGCCACAATACGGGTTGAACTCGCCACAATACGGGTTGAACTCGGCCACTACGGATGATCTCGCCACAATCCGGGATGAACTCGCCACAATACGGGATGAACTCGCCGCAATACCGGTTCAACTCGGCCACTACGGATGAACTCGCCACAATACGGGATGAACTCGCCACAATACGGGTTGAACTCGGCCACTACGGATGACCTCGCCACAATCCGGGATGAACTCGCCACAATACGGGTTGAACTCGCCACAATACGGGATGAACTCGCCACAATACGGGTTGAACTCGGCCACTACGGATGAACTCGCCACAATACGGGTTGAACTCGGTCACTACGGATGATCTCGCCACAATCCGGGATGAACTCGCCACAATACGGGATGAACTCGCCACGATACGGGTTGAACTCGGCCACTACGGATGATCTCGCCACAATCCGGGATGAACTCGCCACAATGCGGGTTGAACTCGCCACAATACGGGTTGAACTCGGCCACTACGGATGAACTCGCCACAATACGGGATGAACTCGGCCAATACGGAATCTGACTATGCAGCAATACTGGCGGGAAGGCGACGACGTTATTACTCGGCCGTTTACGTCGTATTCTGGCAATAACTTACACAGTCAATTAATAAATCATAACTCGCACGGCGAGCGCCATAGGGCGTGCGTATATAATCATACGGGTTCGTTTGCGGGCCTTTTTTGTTACCAATCTTACAGGTATGTACCACTGACATGTGACTTCGATAACGAACGGCATCATGCTAAATTAATTAAAAAGAAGAGTTAAAAAAGTGAATGGTATCTGGACGGAATTCATGGAAAATATACACACTCGTGTAGATTGTAATGATAACGCTGCCGCTGCCATAGTTTGCAACAGAGCAGCTCCTTTCTACAATATCTTCCATGAAAATACTGGTGGAAATCCACCGAATGCACTCACCCGGCAGTTCTGCAAAAGACGTCCACATAAGTTCGATATAATTCCTGGTCGTTAGCAACTTGCACTCGTCAGAACACGTGTCCTCTCTCCCAAGACCGTCTGCAATCATATTACTGTGCACGTGAGCATATTATGAATGATCTATATAACCTTTCAGCTGGTACCGTGTGCTACTTAAATTATATTAACAGAGATCACGGATGGCAATTAACATAAAAAAACTGTATGTCAAATATTAACTTTAACCCGGTGCTCGCAATCAATGATTATCAATCAATGGAGTATCTCATCGTCATGGTAACCTAGTCGTCATCATCATCGTCATCATCATCGACTGTCCGTCGCGGTCGACGAAGACAAGTGAATTGCTGTGGGTGTCTGTGTCGGGTGTGTGAGACGAGATCAGCATTGGGCGGAAGACACGCTTGCAGTGCTGGCAGGTCCAGTGATGAGTGATGTTTGTGCTGGAAGGGTGGGTCTGGTGAGTGGTGTCTGTGCAGGAAGGGTGGGCCTGGTGAGTGGTGTCTGTGCTGGAAGGGTGGGTCTGGTGAGTGGTGTCTGTGCAGGAAGGGTGGGCCTGGTGAGTGATGTTTGTGCTGGAAGGGTGGGCCTGGTGAGTGATGTTTGTGCTGGAAGGGTGGGTCTGGTGAGTGGTGTCTGTGCTGGAAGGGTGGGCCTGGCGAGTGGTGTCTGTGCTGGAAGGGTGGGCCTGGCGAGTGGTGTCTGTGCTGGAAGGGTGGGCCTGGCGAGTGGTGTCTGTGCTGGAAGGTTGGGCCTGGCGAGTGGTGTCTGTGCTGGAAGGGTGGGCCTGGTGAGTGGTGTCTGTGCTGGAAGGGTGGGCCTGGTGAGTGGTGTCTGTGCTGGAAGGGTGGGCCTGGTGAGTGGTGTCTGTGCAGGAAGGGTGGGCCTGGTGAGTGGTGTCTGTGCTGGAAGGGTGGGCCTGGTGAGTGGTGTCTGTGCTGGAAGGGTGGGCCTGGCGAGTGGTGTCTGTGCTGGAAGGGTGGGCCTGGTGAGTGGTGTCTGTGCAGGAAGGGTGGGCCTGGCGAGTGGTGTCTGTGCAGGAAGGGTGGGACTGGCGAGTGGTGTCTGTGCAGGAAGGGTGGGTATGGCGAGTGGTGTCTGTGCAGGAAGGGTGGGTATGGCGAATGATGTCTGTGCTGGAAGGGTGGGTATGGCGAGTGGTGTCTGTGCTGGAAGGGTGGGCCTGGCGAGTGGTGTCTGTGCTGGAAGGGTGGGTATGGCGAGTGGTGTATGTGCTGGAAGGGTGGGTATGGCGAATGATGTCTGTGCTGGAAGGGTGGGTATGACGAGTGGTGTCTGTACTGGAAAGGTGGGTATGGCGAGTGGTATTTCTTTTCTGTTGGTAAATTATCTCCTTTTGGGCGTCCACTAGCTTTGCTTGCAAGCTGGGCGGTTCAAGGTTTCACATTTAATATTGATATAGCAGTTTTGAAGAAACTTAAGCCGTAATCGTTAGTTCCACCTATCTGATATACTGAACATCGGCGGGCGAATAAACATGTATACTCACCTGACAAACATGGCATTTCACTGTTAATAATTTCCGTCGATACCAGCACGATTCCGTAATATGAGAATGCTGTGATAAACCTGCAAAGAAAAATATGCGGACATTTTGAAAGTTCACAGATAAATCCAATAAAATGAAAAATTGTAACACGTGAATGTTTTAAAATGTAGCCATTGCATATAAATATATAAATATTTTTGTTTTACAATAACTGAAACAAAAAAGTGTTTTGTTATATGACAAAAAATAATAATAAAATAAAATAATAATGTAAAAAAATAATAATAAAATAAAATAATATATATATATATATATATATATATATATATATAATAAAGCCATGCACTCTAGGCGTGATGTGTCCAAAGAGTATTACTTTGCCGGTAAAATTACATATACAAATGTACTATAGTGGTTACAGGTGTAATGATAAACCTCACCAGACGATCCAAAGAAGTATTGTTGTCCGTAGAAAGTCGGGGCTTAACAAGTCGGTAAACTTCCCACGTTCCACCTGCCAGAGGCAAAACGATTTATATATCAAAACAATATTAGATATATTAGATTGCATCTCACTGAGATTCCTTGGAAGCCATTGATGAGTAGAAGCCATTCATGAGTAGAAGCCACTCATTAGTAGAAGCCTCTAAATAAGTAGTTCATTACCTGAGGAACATTCCATGTATTGATAGTGTGGACGTAGAATTTTAAAAATGGTGTAGTCATTTTAATGGAGGTTCCAGTGGTGAAGTAAAAAGCCCACCCACGGGACAAGAAGACCTTCCTTGGGCGTTTGCAATATTATAATTTCTTTTTTCGAATATTGTTTTTATATTTCGCTCATAATTGATACATTTATGTCACTACCATAATCGTATTAGTTTATTGTGTGCATTTACTTTTTTCCTAGTTTTCCGACGCTATTGGTAAAGGTGATTTTGATAACTATGAAGTTTGTCTTGTCCCACCCTACCCTATTTAACATGCCCTATGCTGCATGCCTGCATATCTACCTTACACACCTACCTACATACAACTATTGCCCTTACGTCTGCCTATCATCCTTAATTAATAACGTTTTAATAAATCAACATCAAAAACGTACTTAACCGTGTACGCATGAACGTGTGTAGTCCGCCGATTTTGCGAACCCGATGTCATAATAATAAGTTGTGTATACGTTGTGTATAATTGTGTATAAGTTGTGTATACGTTGTGTATAATTGTGTATAAGCTGTGCATTAGTTGTGTATCAGTTGTGTGTCAATTGCGTTTCAGTTGCGTATAAGTTGTGTGTCAGTTGTGTATCAGTTGTGTATCAGTTATATATCAGTCGTGTATCAGTCGAGTATCAGTCATGTATCAGTTGTGTATCAGGTGTGTATCAGTTGTGCCACGTCTGTAGACTTACGTGAGATTCTCCACGCAGTCTTCCCCTTGGCAGTGTCGTTCTGTTCTCTTTGGCAATCTTTATTAGAGTGGCTTCCGCCTTGTCGACGTCTCCGCGCGCTAACTGGTATCTCGGACTCTCCGGGTAGAACTAGAAATTAGATAATGTCATAGCTATTATAAAGTGCAGCAGTTTATCATTTTTGAAAAAAAACGGCTAAAATGTTATGGCCAACTACCTCGATAACTATGCTGTACAAACAAATATGTCGTCCTTCGCTAGAGCGCCCGTTTAATTCAAGCCATACCACATGCGCCACTCAACATAATTTATGAAGGATGTGAACAGTTATTCCAAAGGTTGTACCTTTTAAGATGTACCCCTTACATTTGTTAAACTGTTTTCTAGGCTCACTATTTTATCGAAGGAGCATACGAATCCTAGCACCAATAATAGTAGTGGAGAAAATAAAATGCTCGACCAAAACGTGAAACAATAAGTAATCACCTTTTTGTATAACTTAGTTACCTGTACATATAAAGCGATACTATTTACATGCCGCATCCACTACTGGCTTGAGATTGAAAACATATATACGAAATGTAAACTACTGTAACCTTGGATGAATTTTTAAAACATATTATTTTAGTCACTTGAGCTATATCAGATTTTTCACAAAGTAAAAACTCACCGCGGTAATGGCCAGGAAGAGCATCAACGGTACAGCTGATGCAGCCAGCCACCAGCGCCAGCCGTAAGACTGCAGAATCCACATGGCCAGGGCTACCTCGAGTAACGTACCACACGCCCAGAATATCTACAACACAAGACGTCCGAATGTTGTCTTCCACATGGTTCGTTGTTAATATTCATGCACTGCGCAGCGCAGAATATGGCATACGTGTGTCATACCCCTAAACAAACCGTACCACACCACCAAACGAAACTTGCCATACCACCAAACAAAGCATGTCATACCACCAAGCAAAACGTGCCGTACCACCAAACAAAACTAGTCACACCACCAAAACAAAACGTGTGGTATCGCAATGCAAAATGTGCCATACCATCATACAAACCGTATCATACCACCAAAAAACGTATCGTATCACCAAACAAAACGAGTCATGCCACTAAACAAACCGTATCATTCCATCAAACAGAACGTATCAGACAACCAAGCAAAACGTGTCATACCACTAAACAAAACTTGTCATGCCACCAAACAAAACTTGTCATATCACCAAACAAAAGTGTTATACCACAAAACAAATCCTATTTTGTCATTAAACAAACCGTATCATACCATCAAAAAACGTGTCATTTCAGTAAACAACTCGTACCATATCACTAAATAAACCATAATACTATCATACCACTAAACAAACTGTATCATGCCACCAAACAAAACGTATCATACCACAAAACAAAACTTGTCATACCACCAAACAAACCATGTCATACCTCCAAACAAAACGTGCGAAACCACTAAACAAAACGTGTCATACCACCAAACAAACCGTGTCATACCACCATAGAAAACATATCATAGAACCAAGCAAAACGTGTCATACCACCATACAAAACGTGCCATACCACCATACAAAACGTGCCATACCACCACACAAAACGTGCCATATTACCATACAAAACGTGCCATACTACCATACAAAACGTTCCATACCACCATACAAAACGTGCCATACTACCATACAAAATGTGCCATACTACTATACAAAACGTGCCATACCATCATACAAAACGTGCCATGCCACCATACAAAACGTGCCATACTACCATACAAAACGTGCCATACTACCATACAAAACGTGCCATACTACCATACAAAACGTGCCATACCACCATACAAAACGTGCCATACCACAACACAAAACGTGCCATACTACCATATAAAACGTGCCATACCACCATACAAAACGTGCCATACTACCATACAAAACGTGCCATACTACCATACAAAACGTGCCATACTACCATACAAAACGTGCCATACCACCATACAAAACGTGCCATACCACCACACAAAACGTGCAATACTACCATACAAAACGTGCCATACCACCATACAAAACGTGCCATGCCACCATACAAAACGTGCCATACTACCATACAAAACGTGCCATACCACCATACAAAACGTGCCATACAACCACACAAAACGTGCCATACTACCATACAAAACGTGCCATGCCACCATACAAAACGTGCCATACTACCATACAAAACGTGCCATACTATGAAACAAACCTGCATTATTGTAGGTGTCATAGAATCATGCTGGAGCCAATACAGAAGGATAACACATTCTTCCTGGACATTGCAGATCGTTGCAGTGACAATCAGCACAATTTTATTATATTGAAAATGTTAAATATATATGTTGGCTGATTAATTAATTAATTGTAATTATATATTTCGTTGAGTGTATACAACGGTACTGGACACATGTCGTCTGCTCGGACTTACCTCCAAGGTTATGATGCACTTTCCTCTGTCTTTGTTGGGAAGGAACTCAGACACGTATGTCACCCTAGAAGGTTTCGGGATATAAAAGAATGTGTCTACATTGAGATCAAGTGTCGGTGTTGTTGTGATTACAATAGCATTCTGCGATTAATATGACATTTGACCACGTGTCCACGTACGCGCACACGCACACACTTGCGTGTTGGTTATAGTTTCCAAATACGAAAGCACACAGACGAATGTTTCGAAACCCGGGAAAATGTCCTGGCTCTTCATGATGTAACCTTCAAATACCTCTCACATTCAGCCGTCGAAGCGCGACACTGTCTGCACGCCACCCGCAGGTTCATTCATTCTATCCATTGATGATATGTACGTTGTCAAATGAAACAGCTGCTGACCCCCGCCACCCGCAGGTCCATCCATTCTATCCATTGATGATATGTACGTTGTCAAATGAAACAGCTGCTGACCATCGCCACGCACAGGTCCATCCATTCTATCCATTGATGATATGCCAGACAACATACAGAACCATGACGTCCTCGATGCTAATGATAGACAATTTCGGGCAACTGTGGCATGCTCACTTGCTGTGTATACATTGCTGAACTTTTATTGCGAATCGTGTGTTTATTTGACTTAATTGGATCAGCGATGTCAGCTGATCCGCATCTCGAGAAAACTCGGTTCAGGTGTTGATTTGGCCGGTTCAACTGTTGTTGAACCGATTCGAAAATTTAATCGTCGCAACCAGTGTTGTGTAATGTCCATTCACACAAACGCGCGACTCGCAACCAAAGTTTAGCAATGTACTCCAAGTATAACGTCAATCGATATGCCTTGACTGATACGTACGCTTGAGTCACGCCACTGACACCCACGCCCAGCAGTCCGCGGAGTATGAGCAGCCATGCGTATCGGGGAGACAGAGCGCTAAGTAGGCCGTAGTACAATGCCCATGCTGCGCTCATAATTAGCGCCTGGAATGAATCAGAATGTACTAATATATCTATTTTATGGATTTGTCACCGCAATTGTTATACGGTTATCTAAGAATCATCTAATACGCATTTAACCAATATTATGTTATTATGTATGTATGTATGTATGTGTGTATGTGTGTATGTATGCATGTATGTATGTGTGTATGTATGTATGTGTGTATGTATGTATGTATGTATGTGTGTATGTATGTGTGTGTGCGTGCGTGCGTGCGTGTGTGAGTGCGCGAGCCTACATGCGTGCGTTTGCTGTTAGAGGTAGCGAGCCTCCGATAGGTTACACATTTACCCCTGTGTGGGAATTGTTCCTTTTACTTCCCCTGGTATTGACACCAAACAGACAATCAGACACTTGGTGAACATCCCTACCGATCGTCTTCCGTACGTGTCGCCGATGTAGCCACACACAGGTGATCCGATGAGGTAACCGCCAAACACCACCTAGCGGAGAGTATTCGTCATTGTATTTTCATTACGTCTTAATTTTTTCACTGCATTTATAAAGGTAAACATGAAATTTTTATATAGCGCTTTATCCAGTCATTGGGACTGTGCAAAGCGCTTTACATTTCACCCCCCTGGCAGACCTGTTCACTGCAACACCAACTCGACTCTTGGAAGCACTCAGAGACGCCCTAATTATTGCGCGAAAACTATTTGTTCATATATACATTCCACTGTCGACAGTCAGGTACTCATTTATATAGCTGAGTGAACTGAAACAACGTGGAGTGAACTGAAACAACGCGGAGTGAACTGAAACAACGTGGAGTAAACTGAAACAACGTGGAGTGAACTGAAACAACGTGGAGTGAACTGAAACAACGCGGGGTGAACTGAAACAACGTGGAGTGAACTGAAACAACGCGGAGTGAACTGAAACAACGCGGAGTGAACTGAAACAACGCGGAGTGAACTGAAATAACGTGGAGTGAACTGAAACAACGTGGAGTGAATTGAAACAACGCGGAGTGAACTGAAACAACGTGGAGTGAACTGAAACAACGTGGAGTGAACTGAAATAATGCGGAGTGAACTGAAACAACGTGGAGTGAACTGAAACAATGTGGAGTGAACTGAAACAATGTGGAGTGAACTGAAACAACGTGGAGTGAACTGAAACAACGCGGAGTGAACTGAAACAACGTGGAGTGAACTGAAATAACGCGGAGTGAACTGAAACAACGTGGAGTGAACTGAAACAACGTGGAGTCAACTGAAACAATGTGGAGTGAACTGAAACAACGTGGAGTCAACTGAAACAACGTGGAGTGAACTGAAACAACGTGGAGTGCACTGAAACAACGCGGAGTGAAGTGAAACAACGCGGAGTGAAGTGAAACAACGTGGAGTGAACTGAAACAACGTGGAGTGAACTGAAACAACGTGGAGTGAACTGAAACAACGTGGAGTGAACTGAAACAACGCGGAGTGAACTGAAACAACGTGGAGTGAACTGAAACAACGTGGAGTGAACTGGAACAAAGTGGAATGAACGAAATAGCCCAAGCTTCGACGCTGGAGAAAGAAGATTAAAAATTTGATTCTCTCAGTTCAATCCAACACTCTAACCACTGCGCCACCTCGCTCTACTTTATCATGTTTATATATATGTTTTATAAGTTTTTAGCTTGTGGTCTCTACCTAATTCTTTGTACATACTACTGCGGCATCCGTGGTAACTGAGAATGTTAATTATACTGTTTCGAAGTATTAGTCATATTGCAAAGTTGCCAAGTTAAAAATTAGGATTAAGAAGATTATCTTGCAGGAGATGAATAGGGGGGTGTTGTTGCATACACAGTGCGCTGAGGGGCGTGATGTATGAGGGACGTGGTATGTAAGAGGCGTGGTGTGTGAGGAGGCGTGGTGTGTGAGGGGCTTGGTTTGTGAGAGTGGGCGTGGTTTGTGAGGGCGCGTGGTGTGACGGGCTACACAAAATAAGGATATTTTTAGAACAAGTGAGGACTTGGGGGCCATTTGGTATATTCTATGACCACATTAAACATGTAATAATGTAAAAATACTGTCAAATAGGAGATTATATGTGGCAGAATATGGCAAGAATTGGCTAAAACATGAATTTTTTTTAAAAGAAGACGAACAGAGGATTGAGTAGTTCTCCAGAATTGGTGACTACACGGGGTAGACCATATTTTTGACCATGCATATTTCTTTGGGCACTTCTAGGTGGATAACTATGTCATAAATCCATCAGACGTCTTCCAAGGAATCGGGGGTATCAGAATCGGACACATGCGGTTTCTACATTTTGAGAAGATTTGATTAGTGAAAAAAGGTCTGCACATGGCGACCTGAAAGTTTCCCGCCATCACTTACTATCTTGCTAGTATTTGGCATTTGACGTGATTTCTTGTCGTTGCGGTGATGTCAATAAAGGTGTGTTTAAAGACTGGGTGTGTTTTTCTGTTTTTTATGCATCACACTACGGCTATAAAAAATACCCGTCCCGTGCGTACAAACATTAGCAATGTCACGTTTTCGACACGTCTTCGGACAATTTCTAGATTCTATCAGAACCACATGTGCAAGTACAAGCTTAAACTAGTATAAAAATAGTTTACAAATTTCAACTAAGTCACAACAAAATAGCTGGAATACTAAATTTATAATAAACTTTTTTCAAATACGTCACACTCGTAACATATTTTCAAAATCAAATTCTGATCGAAGAAACGTCAACAAGAAAGAATGGAAAACCCCAGAATAAACTGCGTTTAGTAATACATAGATTGCTGACGTTTATAACGGAAATTCCCAACTGGATGTGAAGTAGTACTCGGAAATATGTGCAACGTGACGCTTCAACAGTCCGTGTACGCGCGGGACGATCACGAGTCATCTCTGTGAACAGTATGCTTCAAAATCCATCGTTAAGCGCAACCGTCGTCAATCGAGGTGAGTAAATTACAAACTACAATCTTTTTGTATATACTGAAGATATTTTACTGATATGTTAGTTTGATTTGTACGGCTCATGCAATCGTGAAAATGTAAATCGATCGGTCTTCACTGATCGCATGATTGTCGCACGTAATAAAATGGGCGGTCACACTGTAGATCATCGGAGGTTGATGGAGGTTGTTTCCTGGAATTTTAACTGTACTCGGGGCGCTTGGTTCCACTTTCAATGTCATCCTGTGTTCGTCGATATGTTTGTCGGCTGGTATTGTAATATTTTGAGAAAACGTCCCGTTTATTACCGCGACCTCGTGGCTCTGTTTTTGTTGTTTGCAGTTACATTGCTATTTGATTTCAGAGCTGGTCGGTGTGTGCGGATGCTGATCGCTGTCAAACGGGGACAAAAGTCTGTCCACAAATAATGTGGTGGAGTGGTAAGTATAATACACTACACACACACACACACACGCACACGCACACCACACACGCACACGCACCACACACGCACACGCACGCACGCGCACACACACACACACACACACCACACCACAACACAACACAACACAATACAACACAACACAACACACCAAACCACACCACCACACCACACCACACACACTGTGGCAGCAACGACTGACTTTTGCTTTCTGATAAGAAAATACAATTATGTTTTTCCACGAATCTACACGTAATTTAAGTACATGGTCATGACTAATGTTACTGGCAACGGGAGGAAAGTGTTGAAGATGAGGATCTATGGTAACATTTAAACGTTAGTGTCAACTTTAAGTTGGTTGTATATGTTCCGTGTTTGGTGTTGATGTTGTGGTTTCTACTTTCACGTCTTTCTTTTCTAGTCTACTTCATCCACCAAAACCAATAATATTGTCATTATCTCTAATGTAGCATGTACAGTTATTGCTGAGTCACACTGTGGCGCACGTGACACCATGGCAGACCCTTATCTGAAAATGCCGGAATGTGAAAACAGGATGAGGCACTGATTTGTTGATGATCGGATAAGATATTAGAAAGATATAGCATTCTAAATCATATATCAATCATTAAACGATCGAATATCAATTTATATTGTTAGCATGAATTCAACTTATTAGTTCCAATCCTGGAAAACTACTCATATGACAACATTTGCACATTAAAGACCGAAACTTGGCATATCTGCATAATATCAATCTTTGTGGCATTAATATTGCATTCGGATAAGGATGCGAACGAACATATTACGAATGAGTGTTGGTGCTAACTATGAATGAAAGACAACCGTTACATTATAATCGCTACTGCGGCCACATTTGGAACAATAAAATTAATATTACCACATGTAAATAATAAAAATATTCACGCACCGTTGTAATCAATGCTTCTTCTAGCGAGTTGATACGCCATTGGCACATCAAGACGGGTCCTAGGATATTCAGTACCATTATCTCCATCGAGTCAGCAATCTGGAGCACAATATTCACTGCTGTTATGTCTTGAGATGCCCAGGATCATTTCCTCCGTTGAGTCGCAAATGTAAGACACAACACATACACTGTACTGCTGGTAGGACCTTCGACACCCAGGATCATTACTTGCGTTGATTCGCAAATGTAAGACACAACACATACACTGTACTGCCGTTAGGACCTTCGACATCCAGGATCATCACTTGCGTTGATTCGCAAATGTAAGACACAACACATACACTGTACTGCCGTTAGGACCTTCGACATCCAGGATCATCACTTGCGTTGATTCGCAAATGTAAGACACAACACATACACTGTACTGCCGTTAGGACCTTCGATACCCAAGATCATTACTTCCGTTGAGTCGCAAATGTAGGACACGTTAACATACTGCCGTTAGGACCTTAGATACACAAGATCATTACCTCCGTTACGTCGGAAATGTACGACACTACACATACTGCTGCTAGGACCGTATATATCCAGGATCATTACATCATTGAATCGGATATGAAGAACACAACATCTACTGTCAGTATGACCTTAGAAACGCAGGATCATCACCTCCGTTTGGCAGGACACAACACATACCGCCTCGGTCTTATAACCTTATTTACCCAGAATCATTAACAACGTTGACACGCAAATGTAATACACAAATCACGTACACAGCCAGAAAAATTATCTCCGCCGTTATGACCTCGGATGACTAGGACTATTATCTCGACTGAGTCGGCAGGATATAACATAACCGATCGTAACATTGTAACTTCAAATAAGCGGGAAGATTACGTCTGTTAGGTCGGCAGTCTACGACACGATAAATCATGTCGCCATGGCAACCATATTATTTATACAACAGCGCCGCTACTTTCAATACTACTTTCAATGTTCGTGTTTGAAAAGAACGAAGCTGTAGGTTTTAATCAAACCAGCGAATCCTCTTTATTAGCATTACTATCTATGTCGTCATGACCACTGATCATCTTTCGAATCCAGCCACGGGTTGGCTGAATTTGCTGTATATATCGCAATCTACTAATGGAAACAGTAGAACAAATCAGAATACCACTTACAACAGGGTTCAACTTGTCATTAAAAGAGGAAGTTATTCCTTTTGAAATGAAAGAAGCAAACATCATACCATTATTTAAAAATGGTTCGAGAAATAAGTCAGAGAATTACAGACCAGTGAGTTTAAAGTCATTGATTTGTAAATTATTAGAACGGTTAATTAAAGACCATATGGTGGACTTCCTTATTAGGCATAAATTATTAAATTCACCTCAACATGGATCATAAAAGCGAGGTCATGCTTAACAAATATGTTATGTTTTTTTGGAAGAAATCACTAAGTGGATAGACGAGGGATCGCCAGTAGATATTATCTACTTAGATTTTCAGACAGGTTTTGACAAAGTGCCACGTCAAAGATTACTACTTAAATTAAACGCCCATGGTATCGGGGATGGCACAATTGACTGGATAGAACAATGGCTGACTGACAGAAGACATCGTGTTGTAGTAGATGGAGAGGTTTTAAACTGGAAATAAGTTTTGAGTGAGGTACCACAAGGATCAGTATTAGGACCTATATTATTATTAATACATACATCAATGACAAAATGGATGACAAAAATATATATAAAGTTTAACACTGATGGTGATAAACAACATTTACACAATGATCTAGACAGATTAGTTAAATGGTCTGAAAAATGACAGATGTGATTAAATTTTGGGAAATGTAAATGCCCATATACAGGACATGGGAACTCTTCACCCTGTACCCTCTAGAGATGTCCATTGTATGTGTCCATGGTTAATATCTCCAATTATGATACATTCCCCTTTACTAACTTCCTTTATAGCGTTTTTTATTTTGTTGTTATCCTCTTCGTTTGTTTGGACTTCGGTAAACTAATCCAATAGGTAATTTTTAATTTCCTGAAACTATTTTGCACCAAACAGATTCATCGCAATTTGTTTCCCTTTCTAGCTTTATTTCAGTCAGTCATAATTCAGCATATGTTATGTCTAGGTTGGCTCATATTCGGGTATACCAATTATACGATCGTCAATATATTCCACCGTAATGTTTAATTCGTTTTTCTTATTTACTATGCTCCTTGCATTTAAACATAAGCATCTATGACCTGTTTCAGAGATGTTTCCCGGACGATTTGTTATTGGTTTGTCTGTACTAGTGGCCTCTTGTCCTGCTTGAGGCATCTTTAAGTATCCCCCCTGCGCTTCTTGTTTAAACAATGTTTACTACAAAAAATATTTGTTATTCTACCCATTCCACTGTCTACTGCTGCTGAGAGTTCGTCCGCAAATACTGCTGCCCCCTTTCCACTTAGATGAAGCCCATCCTTCATGTACATATCAGCCCTCCCAACAAAACTTCCCCACAAATCCAACTTCCTCTTCCCTACATAGCTTCTGGACTAGCATGTTAATTGCCATCCCCCGGCAATTTCGATTTCTCTGACCCCTCCTTCCTATTACTCGTAAAATCCCTGACAGTATTACCTGCTTAACCCTCGTCTGCTTTAGTGTTCTGACCAACTGCCTGTATTTCCTAACTATGGCAGTTGTACCCTCCCTCTCTACGTTATTTGTCCCTACGTGTACTAAAACAGATGCACCCTTGCCAGAACCCACGATGTTTGCTACCCTCTCAGTTATCGCCTCTATTTTGGCCCCAGGCAAACAGACCACCACGTCATCTCCCTTTTTTAAGACTCCGTCGATCTTCCTAACTATTGAGTTCCCCACAAACACCCTCGCTCTCTTCCTCATCCCCTCTATCACAGCCTCAGAATAGCTCTTCCTTTGGATCCTTTCCATCACTTTCTGTCCTGCAGTCTTGTCACATGGCAGACTGTTATCAGTCTCTCTCTCTCTCTCTCTCTCTCTCTCTCTCTCTCTCTCTCTCTCTCTCTCTCTCTCTCTCTCTCTCTCTCTCTCTCTCTCTCTCTCTCTCTCTCTCTCTCTCTCTCTCTCTCTCTCTCTCTCTCTCTCTCTCTCTCTCTCTCTCTCTCTCTCTCTCTCTCTCTCTCTCTCTCTCTCTCTCTCTCTCTCTCTCTCTCTCTCTCTCTCTCTCTCTCTCTCTCTCTCTCTCTCTCTCTCTCTCTCTCTCTCTCTCTCTCTCTCTCTCTCTCTCTCTCTCTCACTCTCTCTCTCTCACCCATCAACGTGTCACATTCTCCTCCCGTCTCCTGGCTAACTTGCGCTCCCGTCGCCTTCCCTCCTGACACCTTCCCTCCCGTCTCCCTCACTCCCATGGGCTTCTCTCCCGTTTCTTTCTTAACAAAAACTGTTTCCTAATATATTTCTACAATACGTTTATGTATAATATATATGCAATAGTAATATTTATTCTTATTCTAGTAGATTTTCTGTAAAATCTCTGCACCAAAATCAAATAAGATGAAATATAACATGGGAGATACTGTTGTAGGTACTACTGTAAAAGAAAATGACTTAGGAATAACAATAAGTGCTGAGATGAAAGTTTCAGTACAGTATGGTATATGGTAATACAATTCTTGCGTTGATTAGGAGAAATGTAACATACAAGGAAAAAAGCTAATTATACCTCAGTAGTTAGTTAGATCTCATTGGAGACCATGTCGTAAGAAGGATATAGATACAAATAAAATTATTCCAGAACTGAGAGACCTTAGTTATGAAGAACGCCTGAAAGAATGTGGTTTAACAACTCTAGAGACAAGGAGGTTAAGAGGAGATCAGATTGAAGTTTTTAAGATATTGAATTGGTATGAAAATGTTGATAGAAATATGTTTTTCTCACTCAAAGAAAAATAGTACAATTAGAGGACATGCGGTAACATTAGTAAAGGATCGGTGTAGTTTGAATATCAGGAAGTACTCGTACTCACAGAGGACAATAAATAAATGGAACAGATTATCTACGGATTATGTAACTGCTAGCAGCGTGAATACGTTTACACGCAGATGAACATTTTTGGACTCTCGATAAGCCAATGGCTTCTTTGTTCACTTGCCATCTGGGCCTTTGGCTTGGATGGCAAATCTTGTTAAATCTAAAGCGAAGTCAATCACGCACCCAAATTATTCCACAGTAGAAAGTCACTCTCATTTGGAAGCGGCCGAATCCAATCTTTTCTATCGCTTCTTCGATGGTGTAGCTTGCTGAAAATTAACAAACAACCCAATTAAAGTAATCAACAAACAATCCGACCAAATATATAGAGTAAACTTATAAAGTATTAGAAGATTCAACAAAATAGTACTACCCGTTTAAGTTGCTTTATTTGGTTAAAGGAATTCATATACTGATGAGAATAATAGCAGACAACATACGACATTAATTCCCTTATTTAGACAAACATGTATGCGTGCGCAGGTAGGCTTCTACGTGCCTTTTTCGTCGGGGGACTGCAGATTTTTCGTCGAGGTTAAATGTGTCGGGCCAATAGCTCGCAGCACACTAGGCGATATTTTGTCGCCGATATTTTTTCGCGATTACACGCTTCTAGTGGCGAATTTGGAATTAAGCAAACTTGGTAGCGCTCACACCACACGTGGCGGCGCTCGCACCACACGTGGCGGCGCTCACACCACACGTGGCGGCGCTCACACCACACGTGGCGGCGCTCACACCACACGTGGCGGCGCTCACACCACACGTGGCGGCGCTCACACCACACGTGGCGGCGCTCACACCACACGTGGCGGCGCTCACACCACACGTGGCGGCGATGGGGGGGGGGAGAGACAGAAGCTAGCTTTGTTCGTCTTGGTTATGCTACGGGGGATAAGGAGAAAGGCAAACAAACAAAATCTGTCTACCTATTGAAATCATCTAAAAATCCACAGTTACACTGTCAACATATTCTACCAGCAAACTTGCTCAATTGCATGCTCAAATGCAGTTGTGTCAGATGATATGACTTTTTTTGGAATATTACACATATCTAAAATTACTGTATTACTGTGCCCTACATTCGTGTGTAGCACACCAGGAAGTCTAACTGAGGCGTGATCCCATTTGTCACCGTGACCGTGGCACAGACGGCCGCCATGTTTACAATGACGTTTGTGCGCGTGACTGCAATCACGCTTCCTATTGGTCGCTAATCACGGAAGCCCCGACAATTTATCGGAGTCTGCAGCACACTAACCGACAAGGCCCGTCAGGACGTCCTGAGCTCTAACATTGTCAGATATTATCTGACAAGCCCTGATCGTATCGGAATTCGCAGCACCACTAGCCGACAACTGACACTAGCCGACAACTGAAGATTATCTGTATCCCGACGAAAATCGGCCAGGGTGCTGCGGGCTTTAGTCACTGTGACTCAAAATGCGCGAAATATTGGCGTCCAATTCGATGCCAAGATGACAATGTAGCCGCATGTGACAGCGGTGTGCAAGTTGGCTATTTTCCACCTTCAAAATGTTGCAATGATCAGGCGCTATCTGACCCGTAGAGCGACGGAACAATTTATCTAAACCATTATAACCAGCACACTTGACACAGGAAATGCGTTGCTCCACCGATCGCCTCGCAAGCAAATACAACGGCTGCAGAGAGCGCAGAACTGGGAGGCCCGCCTCGTGGATGGCGCCACGAAATTCTGCCACGCGACACCGCTTCTCAACCAAGCTGCATTGGTTTCCGATAGCAGTACGAGTAGAGTTTAAAATATGACTATTCTACTCGTGCATTGAGCATTGAATGTTGTGCACCGGATGACGTCACCAACTGTCTCGCGCGTTGTCAGCCAACCCGATCGTTGCGCTCTAGTGAATCCAATCTTCACCGCGTCCCACGAGCTAGGCGAAATTTGGGTGACCGGTCGTTCGGTATGGCAGCTGGTGCCTGCCAATAATGCAATCACTGTGGACTGT
The DNA here is from genome assembly GCA_033239005.1 of Lamellibrachia satsuma. NCBI lineage: Eukaryota > Metazoa > Annelida > Polychaeta > Sabellida > Siboglinidae > Lamellibrachia > Lamellibrachia satsuma. The sequence goes on along the minus strand of BSQZ01000071.1, from coordinate 236,409 downwards.
TCTCATGGCAGCCTAACTACAAGCTCTAGTCACTCAATGTGAGGACTGCTGCTGGTGCCTGCCAATAATACAATCACTGTGGACTGTTCTCATGGCAGCCTAACTACAAGTTCTACTTACTCAATGTGAAGACTGCTGTTGGTGCCTGTCAATAATACAATCACTGTGGACTGTTCTCGTGGCAGCCTAACTACAAGTTCTACTTACTCAATGTGAGGACTGCTGCTGGTGCCTGCCAATAATACAATCACTGTGGACTGTTCTCGTGGCAGCCTAACTACAAGTTCTAGTCACTCAATATGAAGACTGCTGTTGGTGCCTGTCAATAATACAATCACTGTGGACTGTTCTCATGGCAGCCTAACTACAAGCTCTAGTCGCTCAATGTGAGGACTGCTGCTGGTGCCTGCCAATAATACAATCACTGTGGACTGTTCTCATGGCAGCCTAACTACAAGTTCTAGTCACTCAATGTGAAGACTGCTGTTGGTGCCTGTCAATAATACAATCACTGTGGACTGTTCTCATGGCAGCCTAACTACAAGCTCTAGTCGCTCAATGTGAGGACTGCTGCTGGTTCCTGCCAATAATGCAATCACTGTGGACTGTTCTCATGGCAGCCTAACTACAAGTTCTAGTCACTCAATGTGAAGACTGCTGTTGGTGCCTGTCAATAATACAATCACTGTGGACTGTTCTCATGGCAGCCTAACTACAGGCTCTAGTCGCTCAATGTGAGGACTGCTGCTGGTGCCTGCCAATAATACAATCACTGTGGACTGTTCTCATGGCAGCCTAACTACAAGTTCTAGTCACTCAATGCGAGGACTGCTGCTGGTGCCTGCCAATAATACAATCAATGCGCGGGGAGATCTTTGATAAACAGAGACGCATGTCATCTTCAATTGTCAACCTGGCCCTGTATTTAGTTTTCAGTGCTGTCGTGGCTGAAAAGCCTCACACGGGTAGGTGGACCTCATACAGGTAGGTGGACCTCACACAGGTAGGTGGACCTCACACAGGTAGGTGGTGCTTAATGGTATCAACACCTTCATTATTGCATCATGACATACCTGGAACTCAGCACCACACTGGGACCAGACTGTTTTCAATTACACTTCATTGAAACGAGCTCTCATGGTGCCATCAGATGATAAGTCAATGAGCTCTTCCAAGAGTATGGATAGGGAAGTGGCCCGTAGTTGCTCCTCAATGTTCTCGATAAATGGGTTTGCAATCCACTGGTAAGAATTTGCTTGTTCCTCTGTGCGTTCAGGGAAATAACTGTTAAATGTGTCCAACAACCCTGACAGGGTCACTGATACCTGACGTTTATGACACTGAAATCCATGTTTCTCCCCTGAATGAATGCAGTGGTTCCTGATGAGGCACGGTTCTTGCAGTTTTAGTTTTCTTTTGAATCCTCGACTCGTTCATACTGGGCAATGCTGACTTTATTGGCATCCTGCATCGTTTTATTGAGCTTGTTTGTTTCATTGAACATGTCTGCAAGACAGCTGCGTTGAGCAAGCCACTTCTCATCACTCAAGCACTCCGCAAGACCAGGCCTCTTGGTCAGCGCCCACTTCTTCACAGAGTGCGGTGAATAACCTGCAGTTTGTGGCTATTGCTTTAACAAAGTTCACAATGGTCACGGCAGTGTTCATAACCTCGTCAAGTATTGGTTCCTTGCCCTTTGCAGCAAGCGCGTCTCTGTGCCAATAAAACAGTGTGTTGAAACGGCACGGGGGGGGGGGCGGCAACAGCTTTGATTCTTTGCCCGACTCCCGCGAGCCTGCCAGTCATCGTCACGGCGCCATCGATACATTGTAGTTTGTCCAGTTGATTCCATTATTCCTCATAAATCATCCAGTGTATCAAAAACGTCCTTTGCCGTTGTAGTCGTCCTTTCTGAGCTACAATGTAGGATATTTTAACCAGTTTCTTATCCACAGCGGAAGTGGCTTTCGTCTCCGCTTGCGTATTACTCGGATTCAGAATTAGTTGTCAAGACACCGCGAGGTGGCGCACTCTTGCACTTGTTCCTCAGAAAAAGACATTTCTAACATACAAACATGGGACATTGCCACAAATAACTGTCATACGCAAGTTGCCGACGCCAATGATTTTATTGACCACAAGAGGTAACCGTATTCAACCAGGAAAGCTGAAACGTTTAAAAGGTCGGACCTTTGGTAATGAGATGTTTCAGTATGAAATGGATTTGAAAAAGCGTAGGCATTTTAGTGGTAACAGTCTCGAAACACCGTAGGCGTATTAATATTTTGCGAAATCTGGTCATTTTGAGAGTAAGCGCGTTTGCCACATTTGTAAAAAGAGCAGGAGGTGAGTGATTTTCACCAAACTGTTCTGAACATATTGCCAGTGGATGTCATGAAGTTTTAGAATGTTTAATGGTCACATGTTCTTTCAATCATGCAAAACGTTAACATTTGTCACTAATGGGAAAACATAAATGTGGTTTGCGCCCTTCCTTCGTCTGTGGAAAGTTTCACCTCGCTCTGTACAGTGCTACTGCTGTGTGAACGCAGGTGCGGGGGCCGCCATCGTCATCGTCATCTTAATTAGATACTTTATACGCCATATGCAAATAAAGTATTCTTCTCGCCAGCACCAACTGCCACCAATACAACATTTCTTTTCACAAGTCCCAACACGCAACAACAGTAGACGCCGCCAGTATATAAATGTGTTTTTTCACCTGTGTTAATGTTGGCTTATTAGTGATGGCTGAAGCTCGGTTGCTTAAACGCACATATTACGGCTACACATATTTTCTTATATGAAACGGCACCATTGTTAGCTGTCAGACAAAACGTTTATAGCTGAGGTGAAAAATCGTCGCGATAAACGGTTTTCATAACAACGCGTTTGCTATATGCGGGAGATATTTGCGGTTTTGGTGCCAATCAAAAAGTTTCGCTTGGGTAACAATCCGAACCGCAGTCCTCAAATATACTGTTTTTGTCCACCCCCCCCCCCCAGTTCTGAGGCCCTGTCACAAGAGGTTACCTTCTCACCAGGTGCTACCTCCGCACGATAGCCAACTTTGCCATGTAGCAAATAAGTGCCCAGAGGCCACTACCCCTTCAGGTCACCGCAAATTTGCAGAAGGGGTGGCTGCGTGTGCGGGAATGCGTGCGTGCGTGCGTGCGTGCGCACGCGTGCGTTCAATAGTCCAAGTAAATGGCAAAACAATAATAATTATATGATGGCTGAATGGTGGTGTTCAAATACAATGATATTGATAAGAAAATATTGTAAATAACAATAAGTGTTGAGCTATGCTGATAAAGGACATGCAAACCATGAGGCTAATATAAATGCGTCATAATAGGGTATATTATTTACTACTACTATTTACTTACTATCTGTGATGCAATCATCTTAACTCATGACTACATGACACATGTAATATAGTGCACAGTGTTGGAACGATTTGAACATGTTTTGCTGCATCGTGGACTTGAAATACGTGAGAACTACTAGCTTTGAATCAATAATAACCTTTTTCTTCTATTTTTCCTAATTCATTGGCAATGCTATCTACGTTCAAATTACAACAATACTTAAATCATATGGCATAGACTATTACACACTAAGATGGATACACTCGTTCTTGTCTGACCGTGTAGAACAGGTCAGTGTAAATGGTACAAACTCTGAGTGGGCAAATTTTACAAGTGGAATTCCGCAGGGCAGTGTCTTACAACCGATCCTGTTTGTTTTGTATATAAATAAAAAATTAAGCCAAAAGGGCATGGCCCAATGCCCTATTCCCCCGTAAATACACCACTAACCCTAACCTAGCGTTGTTCATCTAGAAACAGCTCGTTCAGTTGTCTTGCCGGATGATGCAATTCTATCTTCATATTTTTATTTACTCGTGATCCAGGTTATGTTATTATACAAATAGTTCGAAATGGGGTGCTGTTGAATACTCCGCTCGAATAACAAATAACTGAACCCAACAATTGGGACCTTCCGACATCACCATTCTTATCGCAACACGTTGGGCTCTGAAACGTGAACAAAGCTGGTTGAGCAATGTAGCCACAGCTCACCTTCCGGGCTCCAAGTATCGTCGACCGTGTTATAGTCGAACCTTTCATCCTGGACCAAATCCGGATCATCGCTACCCCGTCGCCGTAGCTTGTTCATGATCGTCTGGATGACGGAGATATTGGAGTCCACGGTTGTCAAGTAGGATCGACCTGTCGGGGCGTTCACGCTAACCACTCCGTCATCGTCGACACGTTTACGACGAGCTCGTCAATATGCGCACGGTTCGTCACGCATGGCTACTAACTACATACACAAGTTGCACAGACGAGCTAGCATGTTGCAGTGGATACTAGATAGGTTTGTTATTTCGCAAAATTAACTTGAAATGAGATTAGAAAGAAAATCGAATCGAGGAGGCACCGTCAATGACACCTCTTACCTGTTTCAATGACACCTCTCACCTGTTTCAAACACACCTATCACCTGTTTCAATGACACATCTCACCTGTTTCAACCATCCGCGTATAAGGGATTAATTGAAACGGACGAAGGGGTCAGTCGAGACGTTTAAATTATATCACTGAAGTCACACCAGTTATGTAGACCTACATAATTACATTACCAATATAACGTTTGATAAATATGTACTGCTCCGATCGGCATATCTTAGATCATGTAAAAACGAACAGCAATATAAATATTTACTTATACACTTTGTTGTGGTATATGAAATGTGTGTCAAACAACTAATCTCCCAGGGTGCATAGTGTGCCCATTTATGGCGTGGAATAAGATGCACGTACATGTCGATATTTTTACTCAGTCCTCAAAGATGTAATACACATGTCTAGTGTCTGCGTTCTCGTTTTGTCACACAATCACGACTGAAGCGTAGTGGAACTGTTATTCACTAGATGGACTAAACTTTTAAAGTAATTTGTTTCAGGTTTAAAAAAAATAAAAAGTCCCGTTTTTTCAATTAACCCCGGTCGCCCCTACTATCTACAAGTTACACCAGATGTTGACAGGGCTGCTCTTTACGTGTCCTGCATTCATATACATGAACGAACACTTTATTAATTTATTACCAACAATATTACTATTTATGGAATTGAACTCCCATGTTTGAATCCATTACCACAAGCTATCTTGCAACGTAGGGTAACCTGGGGCAGCGCGGCCCCAAAAGAAAAGTTTCATATTGTACACCATTAAGCTATGCTAGCATGTCTTTAATTTAACAACCTAGATGAGTTTAAAAAAATAAAATGTATATATATACAAATGTTATGATAGTAATATGTCAGGCCATTATAGTTGTTAAACTTAAATTGGAGCTAACATATGATATATACCTTGCAATCCATACATAATATAATATTGGTGTAGTAATATGCCATCATAATTATAGCCTACATGCTAGCAGAACGTAAATTAGGCAACGTTCATATTATTGTGTATTTGACATAATTGGTCATGTGTAATACATTTTGATCATGTGTGTGAGGGATAAGACATAGGGACCGTCTCGCCCCACATGCATGGGGACCGTCTTGTCCCACATGCATGGGGACCGTCTCGTCCCACATGCATGTGGACCGTCTTGTCCGACATGCATGGGGACCGTCTCGCCTCACATGCATGGGGACCGTCTCGCCCCACATGCATGGGGACCGTCTCGCCCCACATGCATGTGGACCGTCTTGTCCGACATGCATGGGGACCGTCTCGCCTCACATGCATGGGGACCGTCTCGCCCCACATGCATGGGGACCGTCTCGCCTCACATGCATGGGGACCGTCTCGCCTCACATGCATGGGGACCGTCTCGCCCCACATGCATGGGGACCGTCTCGCCTCACATGCATGGGGACCGTCTCGCCCCACATGCATGGGGACCGTCTCGCCCCACATGCATGGGGACCGTCTCGCCTCACATGCATGGGGACCGTCTCGCCCCACATGCATGGGGACCGTCTCGCCCCACATGCATGGGGACCGTCTCACCTCACATGCATGGGGACCGTCTCGCCCCACATGCATGGGGACCGTCTCGCCTCACATGCATGGGGACCGTCTCGCCCCACATGCATGGGGACCGTCTCGCCCCACATGCATGGGGACCGTCTCGCCTCACATGCATGGGGACCGTCTCGCCCCACATGGATGTGGACCGTCTTGTCCGACATGCACAACGTGTGTCTTAGTGCAATGTATGCAAAACACAACATACTATGGCCCATTTTGTATTGTTTGCTTGTCAACTGATTACTAATATTACCATATTAAGCTCATCATCCACACCGTTGTATAATGAGTTTCACCATTTTACTATTGGCAAAATATTACATCAGTGCATATAAGAGTAAATAAAATAAAGAAAAACGCTGATTTAATTACGTGGATCGTGTTGCTGAGCTTTCGGGTGGGTGTTCGATAAAAGTTAGCTTAATTTTGTACCAGATTTGGGTACGTTCAGAGTTTTATATTTTGCGTGGATGATGGCGTCCGTCTTACCTCCATGGGCCGTGTTGCCCCAGATTACCCTATTGGATAATGAAACGCGTTCATAGCATGATTTCCTTTTTACTTATGGAGTGTTCACTACTGCAACATTGGTCAGTATTCGTGATGTATAGCACAGTGCGTGCAATCCGCCTACTGCCGTTTCTAGACTTGGGCAATGTATACCCTTGACACACCAAAACCGATGTATTCCTATCGGTTGCAACCGATAGGATTTTGCTATCTGTTTGGATTTTGGGATTGGGATTCACCGTTGACATACCGCACAATTTGTAGCGCTTCGAGCGAAATCACTGATCTACAAATTATCGTTGTCGTCACCGGAAGTTTAACCAGGACTAACCTTGACCTCGGCCAAATTAGCGATGGAAGAAGCCAAAAGTAAAACGGGACCAAAGCAGAAACACCAGCTGGACGAACGCCGAATGTTCAGCGATTAATGAAGTTTGGACTGGGGCATCAGTCAGAGCGCAGTTAGAAGACACCATACGAAACAAACAGGTGTACGTAAACAAACAGTGCCGAAACAAAATTAAATGGCTTAAGCACGAATATAAATGCGTTGTTTTTCTCTGTATTTCTTCACCCAAATGTTTAGCTTTTGAAGATTTCAATCTGCTGCCTAGTGCACGATCCGTGTCCATTTTGCAAAACATGTGACTATGGTTGTGTGACCACGTGACTTGCATCAAAACGAGGCCCTATCGATAGGGAGCTAGCGCAGTAGATACAGCGAATCGCTATTGGTTACACATTAACCGATAGCAGTTTTACAACCTAGGCGCGAGCAGGTAGTATTTGCTATCGATTGCAACGATAACAGTGTTTGGTGTGTCGAATGTATTGGTTTACCCAATTTGCGTGTATTTCTGAAGACACTAAAAACGTCACTGCCAGGGGAAGTAAAATATAGACGGGTAAATGTGTAACAAGCCGAGGACTCACAGAGTGGCGCTCTCTGTCTCTAACCGGTTGTTTCTAGCTCCCGTGAGATGCATTTTGAAGCTAAATATTGAATGGGACTGCTGGCATCACGATGTCATTTTGTGTAATTTTCCAGTGATGGTGGCCCATTTTTGTTGTGCGAATCTGTGCAACCGAGACTGGCGCCGCCGGGGAATGCAAGCAATTACCTTGCCAAATTGGTCTGTCGCGTGACAGAAAGCGCAGCTATTTTATGTGCGTGTTCACACGAGCAACGTGTCTAGACTCTGCCAGTGCGACCTACTTATTAATATTGGCGCCATTCACCACTTCAATTTTGGTTAACGGACACGACGGTTAAACCTGCACTCGATCGCGGCGTTCGCTGATTGGCCACTTGCTCCAAACTGACGCCCGAAGACGGCCGAATTGGACCCAGCCGTAATTCCGACGACACACTTATGGCCACAAATTGGCCTTGCCAATCGGTCTCACGGACGATTAGTTGTCTGATTGGTTGAGCGACACTGTGTCTGTCATGTTAGCTGGTGCCGCCCTCTATTAGTTGAACACTAAACAGGCATTGTAGTGGGACGCGCTTCCGAACGAGGACACCGACACGATGCTCCTGGAACGTGCCCGATCGCATCTCAACTATCACATATTCTATAATAAAGGCAGTAGTAGTTACAGCGTCAAACTCCAGTCTCATCCACGATCTGCAAAAGACGCCTAATTTGACTCGGCCACATCACGAGACTTCCACCAACCAGACATGCCAATCAAACATTGTAGGCCATACGTGGTGGAAAGAGAACGGCACGAACTGGCACCAGGCCGTCATCTACAGCTCGTCAATGGAAGATAGAGCAACTTGATTTTTCTTTTTTTAGTTACAAAGTCTTAATATAAATTAAAATTCCTAAAGTGCTAAACTGATCACTGATTTGTTGTTTTAGACATAGGCCCTATTCTTATACCGCCTAATGCCAACATTTCTCGTAGGCATATTAAAATGTTGGGATTACTGTATAATACGTTAAGAAACAATAATTTGTGATTCAGCTAGAATTGCAAAAAAATGTCTAGTTGGCATGTATTTGATCATAACGTTAATATTGAGTGACCAGCCAATTTTATGAGGCCAACGTGGATCTTCGTTGAGTAAAAACAGTTACTCCACCTGGCTGGTCTCGCAGAAACAGCATACAGGAGATGGAAAGGTCTTCTATCAAACACAATTTACCTTAAATCCCCGGAAGCATTCGGTATAGCGGTGAAAAGCTCTTACAAAACAATGCGATACGCCACTCAATAAAATGTTTTCACTATAACCATATCTTTAGAGGTTGTCTATCGCGCCCGTTTCATGCTGAAGCTGAAGACGGTGCAATGAAGGTGTTCATCAACGAGGATCTGACGTCCACTGACGCTGCGCTTGCCTTCCAGACAAGGCAGCTAAAGAAAGCAGGTAACATTTCCGACGTCTGCTGGACTGCTGCAGGGAAAGTGATAGTAAAGGACAATAGTGGTAATGTTATCCACATCTCAAATGAGTGTGACTTCGCAGTATATGGACATAAGTGATATGTGCCAGCGACATCATGCCCAGTATGACTCGTGTGAGTTATAATTTTAACAATTGTAATTTTCTATGTATTACCATTATGTATGTTCTTGTCATCTGAATCTCCAAATCCTGTTTTACTCAACAAAACTAATTGTCGTTCAGAGTGTGTGTTTAATGGTTATGAATGTATTCTATACTATTACTCACAGCAATGACTTGTTACTTTGATACCTCAATGTACTGCCGGTACACGTGTTTCAAATAAGACAGTTCAACCAAGTTAAATGGTAATGGATGATTATACAAATATGGTAGATTTATTTCCGTTTGTAAATGTTGATTATGGTGATATTATGACCATAAATTACATATCTAAACCAAACTAAGACCAACACTTACGTGAACTTAATACAGTCAGCACAGACTTAAACTTTAGCTCCTTCAATTACAAAGAATATGGTGTTTGTGACTATAAAAAAGACAGATCCTGATAAAAAAATGTATAATGACATTTTGGTATCTTGCAAATATTACACATAAGAGCAATTCAATTCATGCCCAACTTGTGGTGCCCAACGAAGTGGGTATTTCTGTTATACACTTTGATGCTCGCAGTCTTAACAGGAATTTTTACAAAACCATGGGTTGCGTACATGTCTTAAAGGGTTGCTTTAATATTATTGCCATAGCCGAAATTTGGGCAGATCAAACAAATAGTACCTCAGATTATAATATGCCAGGTTATAATGTGTTTAACACTTTAAGAATTATCAAAAAAGGTGAAGTGTTGCACTCTACATAAAAGACATATTCGAAAGCAAGTAAAGTTACTTTTATTTCTGATTTTACATGTATTTTTTTTAAATGTTGCCCTGTGAAAGGGGTCAATGTAAATACTATCCGACATGAACCAAAAAAACCATGGCTAACAAGTAGTCTAGTAAATGCTTGCCACAAAAAATAACTTGTAACGGTTATTCCTAAAACACAGAACAGTTATTACAGAAAACAGATATAAATGATATAAAAACAAACTGACAGCTGTTCTGAGGGGTGCAAAAATAAATATTACTGTGCATTATTGTTGGAGCAAAAAAAAAACAATATTGCAGGTACACGGAAGATATTACGAACAATTATGGGTAAAGTGCAGAAGAAACATGAATACCCAGTACATTTATCAACAATGATAAATTTGTTGGAACTAAAGAAAATATTGCCAGCATGTTTAACGAATTCTTTGCAAATGTAAGTCCAGACCTTGCTCAAAACATTACAAATCCAGTTGGTTCATCTGCATTTGATTACTTAACAAATAGAAATGACAACTGCATGTTTTTGTCACCAGTTGATGCAAAAGAAGTTCATAAGGTTGTTGAAAGCTGCAAAAACAAAAGCTCAACTGATGAAGATGGTCTTAGTATGAATATTGTCAAATGTGTAATTACCACAATTATGAAACCACTGATCCATATTTTTAATACATCTTTCAAAACTGGGGTTTTCCCAGAAAAACTGAAAATTGCTAAAATAATCCCCATATTTAAGGCTGGAAACCAATCTCATTACTGCCCCAATTTTCTAAAATATTACAGAAACTTTTTAATACTCGACTAACTGCATTTGTTGACAAATATAAGGTCATTAACCCTAGTCAATATGGATTTCGTGAAAATATGTCCATCTCCTATGCTCTGAGTTGGTTAATGAAATAACTGCATCTTTAGATAGCAAAATGCACACAATGGGTGTTTTCATTGACTTAAAAAAGCTTTTGATACAGTTGATCATAAATTGCTTTGTGAAAAAATTGAGTTCTATGGTATTAGAGGTGTGACACATAATTGGATAAGAAGTTATTTATCAAATAGAACACATTTTGTCTGTCTTGATGGATTCCACTCTAACTTGTTAAATATATTATGTGGTGTCCCGCAAGGTTCAATATTAGGACCTAAAGTCCTAAACTCTTTATATTGTATGTGAATGATGTATGTAACATTTCTAAACTCATAAACTATATCTTGTTGCTGATGACACTAATTTGTTTTGTGCAAACAAAATATCAATCAACTTATTACAACAGTATCATCTGTTCTGGACAAAATGTGTACTTGGTTTGCTGTAAGCGAGTTGTCCTTGAATGTTTTGAAAACAAGTTACATGTTATTTGGTAATAATGCTCTGAGTGCTAATATTGACATAACAATCAATGGTGTAAACATTGATAGAGTACGGGTTGCCAAGTTTCTTGGTGTATTAATCGATGAGAAGCTGAATTGGAAAGACCATATAGCAAGCGTTAAATCTAAACAGCCATATTGTATAAGTGTAGTCAGTTAGTAGACATACAGTCTATGCACATCCTATACTGCTCTATGTTCTTACCATACATTAATTACTGTTCTGAAATATTTGGAAACACTTATCCTACCAATATCAATGGTATTGTCATATTCCAAAAGAGAGCACTGAGACTGTTGTATGGAGCGAATCGTATTGACCACACAACCCCTCAATTCTACATTCTAGGTCACATGCATTAAAATTTGTAGACCTGGAAAAATTTAAAACAGCTGTTTATGTTAAATCATACCAGTGCAAGTTGTCAGTTAACATATAACGACATTTTGTGATAAAAATATATTTCAACAATAACACGTCAAACAAATCAACTTGTGAGGTGTTGTGTTACCACAAATATTAGAGCTGACTCTTTCTGTATATGGCATAAGTCTCTGGAATTCCCTAAATAATGAGCTCACTAACATTAAAACAGTAAGGTAATTCAAACACAGGTATAAGAAAGCAATAATAAGTGAATATGCATAATTACTCTGTATAACATAATCTAGTTACTGCTACTAGTTCTGAGTTAACAGAATACATAATATTTCAATAATTTTTGTATCATGTTTATTGAGTATTTAAATAACAGGACTCTATTCCTTATAAATGTAGGCATTTGAATTGCATGTGATTCAGTATTTTCTAATTGCACATATTCTGATTACTCAAGAGTTATTAAACGAATAGCTATGTAGGGGATACATTACTCTTGAGTGCCGAATAAACGTGTATTTATTTGATGAAAAATTACATATACCCACCTTATTTGGCACTATACTATTATTAAATTTAAACGTTTGTACCAGCCTATATTATCCGATAATTGTGGAAAATGTGACGTATACTTTTGATTAAAACTATGTTACGTATGCTTTTGTTTAAAACTGTTACGTATACTTTTGTGTTACGTATACTTTTGTTTAAAACTGTTACGTATACTTTTGTTTAAAACTATGTTACGTATACTTTTGTTTAAAACTATGTTACGTATACTTTTGTTTAAAACTATGTTACGTATACTTTTGTTTAAAACTATGTTACGTATACTTTTGTTTAAAACTTATGTTACATATACTCAAGTGTACTTGAACTGACGTAACAAATCTCGACATTCGTTTGCCATGAACCATTGAAACCGCCAACCACCAAACGTTGTTTCAGTGCTGGATTTTTGGACTGTGAAGACCGGACGGGCAGTGAATGACCGATCATCCCGTCACAACTGTTCTCACTCATCCCTACCCACCAGTAGTACTGCAGTAAAACAAAATATCCGGCGACGAATAACAACGACAGTCTAAATCCGACACCGCGTTCTTTGGCTACCTACAAAGTCTGCGCGTCGTCGGTGTATTCAAAATCGAACCCTCGTAGAAACTCGCCCACTTCACGTCTGACTTGCGGCAGTTCTCGCGCCGGTCCCTGCAGCTTCCAGACCCACGACGCGGACGTCGACCCACCCGCTGACATGCCCTTCTCGATGCTCCAACCCTCAGGCAACTCTGGCACGGCCTGCAGCCACGCGTACTTGCGCGCAGGTCTGCTGTGCTTGTCTTTGTAGCGCGTAAGCTGTTCGCCGCGCAGCGACACCCGTAGCGTCAGTCTCGCGTTGTCCTCGTCACCCTCGACTCGATTATGCTCCTCCAGCAGGCGTGTGAGTCGTTTCAGAGTCAGATCGTCGGGAAGGAACTCGTGCCAGCGGGTTGAACCAGGTAGTTTCACAGATATGCTCTCCAGAGCTCCTGCAATGTAAATCACGTCGAACTGACACCCTTCCTCCGGTTGGCCGCCAAGTGTCCCCGTGATGAACTCGTCGTTGGCGCCCAGGTGCAGGTTTATCGTCGGCGTTCCAGAACTGATGATGTCGGCGTACTTGCGCGGCCCGTTGCGAACATTCGCGAGCACCTAGAGACCAGGACGACCAAATAGAAGCTTTGTAGCACTGAATGGTTATGAAGATATTAATAGAAATATAGTTTTGAAGTAGGTAGTAGAACAGGAGGGCACACACGCATTAGTACAAGTGTATATTGGATATGAGAAACTATTAATTCTCACAGAGGACAATAAATTATTAGAATAAACGATCTACTGATTGTGTTAATGCTAGGGCAGTGTGAATATGCTAAACAATTAAATTGACAGATATCTGACAAGGGTGGGTTACACTGACAAAGGAAACAGTTTTAGACTCTCAGTAAGCCTTGTCCTTTTGCCATGTGTAGCTAACATTTTTATTATATATCTTGTGAAATCTTGCACAATGTGGTTAAATCTTGTTAAACCTTGTTATATATTGCTACAGCTTGTAAGATCTTTAAAAATCACCTCAGCTGGGATGGTCAGGTAGCCGGCGCCGCTGTCATCCGGGTTGCGAGTGAAACCCATCCGGCCGGTGTCTGGGACGCGACTAACGATGACGGTGTCCGTGTCGCGGTGGTAGCCGAAGCGGACGAGGTCGCCATGGTTCAGGCCATGAGTGTTGATGAAAGCCTTCACGTCGTCGTACGTCTCTGGTTTCGTGCCGGCCGCGTCGTCGATGTGCACGACACCTGGATGGCACGGGGAATCCTTCTCGCCGTTAACGATGTACAGTTTGCTCGGCGAGTCCCAGTTGTAGTCCGAACCATCCATCTGTGGGAAGATAGGGATTCTCGTTTCGTTTTGCGATAGCTGACGAGATAATGCATTTCCGGCCCCCAAGTTGTGCACACCATAACACGTTAAACGTAGGGGAGATCGGGGTGGGTTGTTACAATGTTCAGCTAAAGTATGATATGTATTATCTCTGTCAATGTATTCATTAAATTTATTATTCGCGTTAATAAAATGAAATAGTGAATGGAAAATATATACTGCAAATGTGCATAACAATGTAGGTGTTCACACCTTCATATATTTTTTTAACTTTTAGTTCCAAAAGGCACTAATTCACCGGATTCTTACATAACAATTAATTGACAGAGATAATGCATATCATACGTTGACAGAGATAATGCATATCATACTTTAGCTAAACATTGAAACAACCAAACCCGATCTTCCCTACGTTTAACGTGTTATGGTGTGCACAAATTGGGGGCCCGAAATGCATTATCTCGTGAACTATCACCTATATATATATATATATATATATATATATATATATATATATATATATATATATATATATATATATATATATATATATATATATATATATAGCCATTCACTATTTCATACTCCATTCAATAATTTTATTCCATTCACAATTAATTGTAATGTAAGAATCTGGGGAATAAGTGCCCTTTGGTAACTAAAAATGGAAAAATATATGAAGCTGTGAACACCTACATTGTTATGCACACTGCGTATAAGATGTAGAAGTGGGCATAATACAATTGTTGTAATAACAATATCATGTACGAGTGAGTCTTGCTTTGCGATCCACACGTTCTTTGCTGTAACAACGTGCCCCGGAAGCCCGGGAAACTTCACATATCTACCTAACTACAATACGGAATATCAATGGTATGGTATATTTTATTAACGCGAATAATAAATTTAACGAATAGGTTGACAGAGATAATAATAATAATGCATATAACATACTTTTAACAAAAAGTATGTTATATGTTATATATACATACATATATATATATATATATATATATATATATATGGATATTCGTGTGCGTGAGTGCGTACGTATGTGTATCATTCAATTAAGTATTACACATTACGCACACGCACACACACACACAACACAACACAACACAACACAACACAACACAGCACAACACACCACACTACACCACACGGTGACCCAGGCCCTTAGCAAGAAATAAACCTTTGCCAGTCTTGAGCATTCTAAAAAACCTGAAACGCGCGAACAGCTTCCGTGGAAGCCGTTGCGTCTATGACAACCATTATTGGCCCAATTATTTTTTTTCATTGGCAAGTTAATGCTGCTTGATATAATGACAGCCATTAATGACCCATTTGGTTTTTGCACTGGTACGCCAATGCAAGTTGAGCAAATGTCAAATGACATCCATTATTGCCTGAATTAGGTTTTTTCAATGGCAGGCCAAGTTCGGTTTAACCATAACTGTCCCAGTCGAGTCTTACTAGCGATGCAGCGAGGTTGGCGTTATCACCTACACAGTAATAATAATAATAGAAGAAGAACCAACACATGAAGGTTCATGAAAAAGGTAAACTGAGACTTTATTTTAAATATGTAAGCATGGAAGTAATGTTTGAAGCATCTTAAGACGTTAAGTACATGCATGTAAATACGTCTAATATAAAATAATATGATTACAACCACACTCAAAATCAAATGTTTTACACTAAAAGTAAAGCAATACAGCAAATAAAAATAGAAGATATAGCACTCAGTAATACAACTGGTTATGAAAGTAATACATTGAAGCATTACTTATTTCATAAAACAGCTATCATCCAGATTCAGTATAGGCAGAGTCATCCGCCCCACTCTTGAGCTAGCCTAGGGGCGGAGATCTTCAGGGGCATTTGCTAAAGCGCCATTTTGGCAGTTCCGTAGCCAAATGGCTACGGAACTAATAACTTAAGTTTTAAAACCAATACGTACTAACCGTTTCACATGTGTATTCTGTGACATACAACCGACAATTGGGCGTCAATAAACTGAAGAAATGTGCTCCAAATAATTACTTATGAGTACTTTTATCGGTGACAGAAAACATTTCACAATTAGCCGTCATACTGTGCACGTGATGTTGCCTTTGGGTCACATGATCAAACGCGATTTCGTGTAGAATGAGGCCAGAATGGGCCAGCAGCACAGACATAAATAAAACACGCGTTAGTAAGTTAGTAGTTTATAAAGGCATTATTAATGATGTAACTCTATGGCCAGCAGACGGCAATTCTTAGCGTGACCTTATATAGATCTATGGAAATCCCGCGTGCTGTTCTCGCTCACAACAACATCCGGTTATATACAAACCTTGACAAGCACATGCGTTCTGACAAAAAGGTAATAATTTCACACTTTTTCATGGTTATTGTCAGGTAACTTTAGTGATATACATATAAGAATGCATACAGACACAAAATACGTGTTTATTGCTCTGTTTATGGCGTTTTTGTAAGGTTTCACGTTTCATGAAAATACTTACGTTTCGGCCGAGCGAGATCTTCGCCGTACTAGTAGCAACAGTCAGATAGAAAAACATTGTAGGGCGATTGACTTTGCCTAGATTCAGTATTGCCTATTGGACGAATACCAGTATGAATTTACTAAACTGAGCACAGCCTAATCATTTGTGGGTTGCCTGCCGTTTGAGCTGAGGAACCGGGAAACTGCCGCCGATAGTAGGGCCTACACGCCCGTTATGTATGTGAATCGGAGCCCGAATCAGACTCAATTTCAAAGTGTACCGCGATCGCGCTTGGCCACGGCGGAGTGCCAGCGGTGGGCGACAATACAGTAGCGTCTTGGTTACTAGCAGCAGGCACATCCACGTTATGGATCTCCACCAACGTAACAATGGATGCTGACTCGGACTGTTCAGGGACAATCGTAGGAACGCTGCTTTTATTCACGTTTACGAAAAAGGCATCGACTGTCGTGAACTTTGACGTTAACATTATCGCATCTTTTCACTCGCTTGGTGTCATTTTGAATTCGCCCCACGACATCCGGGTCACGGGATTGTTTCTTCAAATGAGAGCGCCAATGGATAGGCACTGAGAAACGCCACATAACGCGTTTCCCAACCAATGACACACGATTACAATATTTTTTAACGATGTCAATGTTAAAAAAATATATAGTCCTATAGATCGGCAGTATTCGCTATTCTGCCGCCCACAACATTCGTCGATTCAGGACCGCGTGCGCTATGTCATCGCTAAGTCTAAGACAGTTCAAACAATTTTCTTGAGAAAAAATGTCACCTTGCAAAAACAAAAACCAGTCTTATTTTATTTTACCCGTCGTCGTAAGACATTTGCACGTCTCCAAGACGGTCCCTAGCTAATGGCCGGCACACCACACCACACCACCACAGTAGTACACACCACCCACACACGCACGCACGCACCACACGCACGCACAACACCCACGCACGCACACAATTCGACTTCTGCTTGACTGAATAATACACACACTCATACGGACTCACGCACACGAACATCCACATTTCAATGTATCATGCAATATTTATTAATTGTTCAAACAGGGCTGTGTATAAACACTTACCAAGATTGCCACAGCCAGATGGCAAGTGGACAGACATTGGCTTATCGACAGTCCAACATTTTTCGTCTATGTGTAACCCGCCCTTCTGGGATATTTGTTAATTTTATTTCACGCTGCTAGCATTTACAGTACTGGTTATAAACCAGTAGGCCAGGCTTCACAAGTGAAATAATGCACTCACACTTCGTCGTAAAATAAATGTTATTCTTTCAGTCATTGTCAGCACACAACTTGCTGACTGAGCTATCCGTACGAGCCGCCCGAGCGTTGTTACTGTAGTAACAACTTGCCCCAATACAACTGTAACAACTTGCCCTAAACACAGATAAACTCAATTGGATGATAACAAATCCTGAATTTCATTTAACTTCTACTTGGCATAATAATATACTACATAGCTCAGATATATTTTAAGTTTCATTCATGAAACATAAAAAGTGGCTGCGTGAGGTGATAATATGTGGGCATACCAAACACAGTTTTAGGTGATTAAAGTCATATTTGTCCACACCTTGTTAATTTCATCTTCTTAGCTCCCGATTTTTGGACAGTGCGTCCGCTGGTGGACTTCCAACTACCACCTGTCGATGGTATCTCCATACGCGGGCTATGTTTTCGTAAAACAACTCTGTAACAACATGCCCCTGTGTACAACTAGCCCCGGTCTCCCCTACCTATGTCATTATAAAATAAACCATTGGTATTAGCATTATCACATTTTAATGCTTGTTGTTTTAATAAATAATAGAGAAGTAAATGTGTTACTGCTTGTTCTCTCTGTTTTAACACCAAATGTGTTTATATGTGAAATGCGATAGTGGACAGCATGTTGTTCTCTCTGTTTTAACACCAAATGTGTTTGAAATGCGATAGTGGACAGCATGTTGTTCTCTCTGTTTTAACACCAAATGTGTTTGAAATGCGATAGTGGACAGCATGTTGTTCTCTCTGTTTTAACACCAAATGTGTTTGAAATGCGATAGGGGACAGCATGTTGTTCTCTCTGTTTTAACACCAAATGTGTTTGAAATGCGATAGTGGACAGCATGTTGTTCTCTCTGGTTTAACACCAAATGTGTTTGAAATGCGATAGTGGACAGCATGTTGTTCTCTCTGTTTTAACACCAAATGTGTTTGATATGCGATAGGGGACAGCATGTTGTTCTCTCTGTTTTAACACCAAATGTGTTTGAAATGCGATAGGGGACAGCATGTTGTTCTCTCTGTTTTAACACCAAATGTGTTTGAAATGCGATAGGGGACAGCATGTTGTTCTCTCTGTTTTAACACGAAATGTGTTTGAAATGCGATAGTGGACAGCATGTTGTTCTCTCTGTTTTAACACCAAATGTGTTTGAAATGCGATAGGGGACAGCATGTTGTTCTCTCTGTTTTAACACCAAATGTGTTTGAAATGCGATAGTGGACAGCATGTTGTTCTCTCTGTTTTAACACCAAATGTGTTTGAAATGCGATAGGGGATAGCATGTTGTTCTCTCTGTTTTAGCACCAAATGTGTTTGAAATGCGATAGTGGACAGCATGTTGTTGGGAGCAAGAAATTAATGTTTATGGGCAA
This sequence comes from Lamellibrachia satsuma, assembly GCA_033239005.1. Classification (NCBI taxonomy): domain Eukaryota; kingdom Metazoa; phylum Annelida; class Polychaeta; order Sabellida; family Siboglinidae; genus Lamellibrachia; species Lamellibrachia satsuma. The sequence continues at coordinate 217,204 of BSQZ01000071.1, read as the reverse complement.
ATTTTCATAAACCAAAATGGCGGCTGACGAGACTTGGGTCCCCTATAAATGAACAGTGCAAAGATCAGATTATTAGCCAAGCATTCAAGCAAGATTTCAATAGACAGCGGAAGAGTCCACTGCAGCCTCACTGCATACATGGTCATCGATATTACGCACACAAAACTACCCGACGTTCAATTTCTCTTGAGTCTGAATATTTTTGGGTTGTTAATGAAAACAATTTCAAGAAAATATCCAGATGTCAACGACAGTGTACGATATGAATTTTCATGTTTCCATGTTTATTTTATTTAGTCGCCTGACACACACACAGTTTGACTGCACAGAGGAACCTCACTATTATCACCTTCAGGAGTTGGGACTGGACCAAAGTGATCTTATACTGGACTGCTATGGAAATAATTAGGGACTATTTGATCATAATGTTAATGTTTCAGTGAAATGTCAATGTTTTGATGCACATAAAGAAATTGATCAACACATTTCGTCAGGCAATTTCCAGTGATGCACCCACTCATTTTTATTGAATCAAAAACATTTACCCCTTTTAGGGGGTCAAGCAGAGTTGTCGGTCGGTAATAGATAAAGTGCCTTAGTACATAAGTTGGAAGGCACAATAGATAAGACAATTGCTATAATAAATAAGGTGTCTGTCATAATAGATAAGGTGCATGCTTTAGGTCAACTGAATATGTGAATATACAAATTTAATGACATATGCACACATGCCATTATAACATATGTATATGTGACATTATGTGTGCACACCTGCTTTTGTTACAAGCATTGCTAGGCCACTGCCATTTACTGAATTAGTAATAACCATTCTGTTAAGAAAATTATTTCCCCTGGTCATTGTGAAAATGCCCATATTCAGAATTGGGGTCAAAAAGCAAAGGTCAAGCCAACGAAGTACAGCCAGCTTTGCTCGCTTCAAGAAAACTCGTTTTAACTGTGATCCGGACTAGAGAAGGTGCAGCCCTCGGTTATCCTGGTGCTAAAATCTTTTTTGAAAGAGAATGATGTGCCCACATTATTCCCAGTAGTGGAAGCTATGTTGATACCACCAATCCATAGAACACAGGCAGTGCAAGAGCGTTTTAACAAGATCTAACAAGATTTGCCATCCAAGCCAAAGGCCCAGATGGCAAGTGGACAAGGAAGCCTTTGGCTTATCTAGAGTCCATCAGTGTTCATCTACTTATAACCCGCCCTCCTGCGATATGTGTCCAACTTGTTTATAAACATATTCACGCTGCTAGCAGTTATACAATCCATAGATAATTTGTTCCATTCATTTACTGTCCTCTGTGAGAATGAGTATTTCCTGATATCCAATCTGCACTGATCCTTTAATAACTTTGCCTCATGTCCTCTAGTTCTGCTATCTTTCTTGAGAGAAAAAAACATATTTCTATCAATATTTTCATACCCATTCCATATGTTAAAAACTTCAATCTGATCTCCTCTTAACCTCCTTGTCTCTAGAGTTGTTAAACCACATTCTGTCAGGCATTCTTCATAACTAAGGTCTCTCAGTTCCGGAATAATTTTAGTTGCTCTCCTCTATACGCGTTCAAGTGTATCTATATCCTTCTTATGATATGGTCTCCACGCTTGTATACAGTATTCTAAATGAGGTCTAACCATTGCTTTATACAGAGGTATAATTAGCTTTTTATTCTTGTAAGTTATGTTTCTCCTAATCAACCCAATAATTTGATTACCCTTTGAAGCTGCAATACCACTCTGCTCTGAAACTTTCATATCAGCACTTATTGTAACTCCTAAGTCCTTTTCTTTTACAGTAGTATGCAGAACGGTATCTCCCATTTTATAGTTTACATCCAAGTTCCCATGTCCTGTATGCAGGCATTTACATTTCCCAAAATTGAACAATATCTGCCATTTCTCAGACCATTTCACTAATCTGTCTAGATCGTTTTGTAAATTTTGTTTATCACCATCAGTGTTAGCCTTTCTAAACACTTTTGTGTCATCTGCAAATTTGAGTATGTTACTTGTTGTATTGTCGTCCAAGTCATTGATACAAATTAAGAATAATAAAGATCCTAATACTGATCCTTGTGGTACCCCACTCAAAACTGATTTCCAGTTTGAAACTTCTCCATTTACTACAACACGCTGTCTACTGTCAGTCAGCCATTGTTCTATCCAGTCAATTAAGCCATCCCCGATACACGGGCTTTAAATTTAAGTAGTAAACTTTGATGTGGCACTTTGTCAAAAGCTTTCTGAAAATCCAAGTAGATAATATCTACTGGCGATCCCTCGTCAATCCACTTACTGATTTCTTCCAAAAAACAACATATTTGTTAAGCATGACCTCGCTTTTAGGAATTTTGAGATGAATTTAATAATTTATGCCTAACAAGGAAGTCTACCATACAGGGTTGTTTGATTTAAATCATTTGATTTAAATCATTGATTTAAATCATGCTTTAAATCACTCCAAAAAAATCATTGATTTATGATTTTTTTTTTACTTATATGAATTTAACACAAATAATTGTTTACAAGCATCGAGATCAACAAAGTTGTGTATGTTTTTTAATACAAAACACAAAGTGTGCACACTTGTGTAGCTGTATTGTCACCAGATAGCCTGATAGTCAAATATTTTATGACATTGTGTATGTTTGAGCTATTCCCTTTCTGAATGCAGTGAAGCCACACAAACTTGTCTTCCAGAGGAAGTATCTTTTCAACACAGAAGCCCTGAGTTAAAGTCCAATTATAGCTTGTGCTAGTTGTTACCAATTCAGTATGTTGACTCAGTTGTTTAATACTGTACCAGTTTGTATTCTGGTTAGAGACCCTTAGAGTACACAGAGCCCTGGACAGGTGCTAATCCACCCTATAGGCAAACAATAATTACCACTGCTACAGCCACAGACACACAGCACCCTTTCCTTTCCTAGACAGATTATGCAACTACAGAGGGTGAGGCCTTGTGGACATGTCTTTGTCTAATGTCTTTATATAAGCAAAAATCATGTACCCTCTGTTAAGACAAGAACCCAAATCGATTTGAATAGAACATGTTTGAAAGAGAAGAACATGTTTGAAAGAGTTTACAAATTTAAACATCTATATAAATATCTATATACCAGATTTCAAAAAAATCAAATAAATAAAAAAATCAAATAAATCCGATTTAAATTTAAAAAATCCGATTTTTATATTTTTTAAAATAAAAATCATGATTTTTTTTTCAACCCTGCCACCATATGGTCTTTAATTAACCTTTCTAATAATTTACAAATCACTGACATTAACCTCACTGGTCTGTAATTCTCTTACTTATTTCTCGAAAACTTTTTAAATAATGGTATGATGTTTGCTTCTTTCCATTCAAAATGATAAATGATAAGTTGAACACTCTTGCAAGTGGTGTACTGATTTGTTCTACCATTTCCATTAGTAGTTTTTGGAGGAATTCCATCCACTCCCGGTGATTTATTATCTTTCATTGCCTTTATATTTTCTTAACAACCATTTCTGGAGTTACAATTAACAGTCCTAAACAGACAGATGTAGCATTGACAAACACGGTCCACCTAGGACCGAAGCGAGCTGTCAGCACAGATAGAGGTTATGTTGGCTGACAGTGAATTCAGCCCTGTGAATTTGGACAGCATTCTTTGGAGAGTTTAGCCTGCAACTCTGGTAACTTTGGCCTCAGAGCACAATGGGCATAGTGATCTCAGCCCAAACGGTTGTGTAGACTAGGTGATAAAAAAGTAACTAGTTTGAACTGTATTAACAAAAAACAATTAAATAATGTTGTGTAACTACCAAGTATATAGCTTACTTCAGTGATCCGCAAACCTTTCCAGCCAGGGGCCAAAATTGTTTCAGCTGTCTCTGTGTGGACCAAATCTGAAAGAAGATACCTTTGTAATGATATTCACATACAGTGTGGTTTTGTTATTGCCTGAACCACTCATGGACAATGAATAAATAGCAATCTATGACAGCCACATCAAAATAACACCAAAACGCAAAGGGTGACACTGCATTAATCTTCTTCGATAAATGACTGAAGCCTGTAGATTGTAGAGAAAACGCAAGTCGCAGAAGATCCTTTAAACGCTTGTCCTTTAATGGGAATCGAAAAGTGCATGAAAGTCTGTGCTGCCATAAGAGGCACTTTTGATGCCCCAAAAGTCATGATGTTTTGAATATGTTTGAAGTTCGGATGAAATGCCAGGACAACTTTACAATTTCTTTTGTCTGTTTTACCAGTGCATTTGATTGAGTTAAGACTGAAAAACAATGAGGTTAATTAAGACTATTATGCAACTTTCATCTGGTTTTAAATAACCCCAAAATACGACTCTTTTTGGATCAAACAACTGTTCATCCAAGCAACCAGGATATTTACATTCATTGCTCACTCCTGCAAGATACCCTAGGCAGTTATGTCATCTGAAGACACACCCTTTTGTCCTCTCTTATCCTCCTTAGCTCCTCACACACACACACACGCACACACACACACACATCAGTGGTTCTGCATAACATCATACGTCTCACTTTTTTAAGAGAGGGAGATATGTGTCCCTTCAATTTCATACCCTAGCTCAAACCCTGCTGTACCATTTATGTGAAAGCACCCTTGTATGCAACTACCCATTAGCATGGCCTGTGACAAAAATAAACCTTCTGTTACAGGACCCTAGACGCCATTGTTGTCTTTGTGTAGCTCTGACAGCGATCAAGACGTAGTGAAACTCGTGACTTGGTTCTATGACCTGGCAGTTCCAACGATCTGGCAGACACTGTGTTTTTTTGTGTCAATGTCATGTGTCATCAACAGAGCTGTTGGAAATGTTTTTTCTTCTAGTTCAAGTCCAAGTCATCAGAACATGCAAGTCCAAGTCAAGTAGTTTGGCTCCACAAACTAGCACATCAAGTCACATCATCACCTCCAAGTTCATGTCAAATTTTGGGTCATCTATCTGAATTCCAAGTCAAGTCCCAAATCACCTGGGCAATCATCATGATTGTTGTAATGTTTTAGCAGGAAGATATGTGGATGCTGCCCAGCCACAAGATTAGCCAATCATAGTAAGTAATTAACAATTATTATATTCAGTGCCCCACCACAAGATTAGCCAATTGTAGTAACTACTTAATAATTATTGTATTCAGTGCAGCCTATCACAACAGTATAGTCACAAGCCTTCAGACCTGTAGGCAAGTCACAAAAGTTCTGACAAGTGAAGTCTCAAATAAATGACCTCCAAATCCAAGTGAAGTCTTCAGTCACCTATCTGAATTCAAAGTCAAGTCACCAGTCATAAAAAAGGGGGTGACTGGAGCCCCTATGCTCGAGTCTACTACCAGGGAGTCAATTCCAAAGTCATCAGAATGTAAGCCCAAGACAAGTGTGAAGTCTTCGACCAACTTACTTGGACATAGACTATGACGGAAGGAGCCCTTGTGGTTGGAAACAAAATTTCAGCAACAAATGACGGGAATTTTTCATGCTGCTTTTCTTTTATTAAATTGTAGGAATGGTATTCCGTCTCAGATCAACCAAGCATGTTGCATATTTTTTATTCAACCAACATTTTACCAGTTCATTCACAGGTCAATATAACTACAGATGTCAAACTACAGGGCTGTAGCTTGAATAGTTTCAGAGTTATGATTATTTCAAATTTGGCGGATTCTGTCTTCTTTTCCAATTTTCGGAAATCATGAAGTTTCTACTTAAAATACCAATGCTCAGAATAACTCAAAAACTATTTGTGCTAGAATGCTGAAACTCGTGCATGCTTATTCTCCGTTACATGTACATAGCCTATACTATAATTCTATATCTGTATATTAGTTCTCCCACAATCTGCCATTGAAATCATGTGCAAAATTGAGCCAACAAGTGATTTTAGACCCATGTTTCAACAATAAAACATGTCAGAACACAAACGAATCTTATTTGGATCAATAACACACCTACATACTTTTATGTAGGTATATCATAAGCTTGAAGTTTCTATCTTTATTAGTTTATGAGATACTGATCTCCAAAGTTGGTACATAGTGAAAAGTGGTCTATATCCATCTCTAGTAAGAAAATATAATCCATAAGTAGATACCTACTAAACAAAAAGATTACTGCCAGTGTCCCTGACAATAGAGGGTTGCAATTTGGATGTTGTACTCTAACACAACAATGAAATACACGTGCTGAAATCAAATTCCCCATATTTGCGCACCCAGTATACCCTTTGTCTTACTCCCTCTCATTCTACAATTTTGCAGTCACAATCTGTACTAATATATCTACATTTTCAACAACGTTTAGACACATAGTTTGAAAATGTCTCCAGTTAGAGGCACATGAAAACATGTAAATACAATAATGGGTATAATTCTGGGTGCTTACTTGCTCATATTATACGTAAGTATTAGAGAGACAATTTGCATGTAAATGTTTAGTTCTTTTGCATAAGTGCTCAAATATAGCCAATTAGTCATTGGTTATGATTTAAGTAAATTCTGACACATAAACTTTTTGACCATTAGTTGATTTCACATGGAATGACCCAGGTACATATAAAGGTACATATAATCTAAAACTAGAAACAAAATGTTTTTATTGCATTTGACAACAATATTTACATAATTTTCTTACTAGAAATGGAATAGGCAGTAAAATCAGCTATAGGGTTTGATGTTGTGTTGTGATCTATTGATTAGAAAAACACAAAATATGTCCATTTGAAATATTTTTGTCAACATGAAGTCATATGAATAGGGATTCCAAATTTGGTGCATGATATAGGCCACGGACTGACTATTTAAGAAGACAAAGAAGGGATCATAGAAATCCAAACCTCAGACAACTAAATTACAGACCCTGAAAAGCACAGTTAGGAAAGAAACCAGAACAGCCTATTGGAGATACATCGAATCAGTAATCACACCAAACCAGGATGACTCCAACAGAAATGGCAATAAGAAACTACGGTCTTTCATCAAACACAGATGAACAGACTCAGTAGGCATCGCACCTCTTAAAGAAAATGGAATCTTGAAAGGACACCCTCCTGGACAAAGCCAAGATTCAGCCCTGTGTTCACCAATGAGAGCCCCTTAAATTCACCCCCATAGGAAGCTGATCCAATACCCCAGTATCCCCTCATTTCCAAATTGAATATCACCACAGAAGGCATTCAAAAACTGGAAAATCAAAACCTTAACAAAGCTATGGGACCAGACAGGCTTCACCCCAGAGTCCTCAAAGAAACAGCCAGAGCAGTTGCTTCTATTCTACAGATAATATTCTCAAAATCCTTTGAAAATGGTGAAGTACCAGACGACTGGAAACAAACAAATATATAGCACCAATCTTCAAGAAAGGAGAACGATATTGCACATGAAATTATCACCTAGTGTCACACACATGTGTCAGCAGAGCTGGGATCAATTCCAATTAATCAATTCCAGTTCCAATTCAAATTCCTTTCAATTCAATTTAATTAATTCCAATTCAATTATTTTTTTTATTAATTTTGTTTTCAATTCAAATTTTTCATCTAAAATCTTTCAATTCCAATCCAATTAAATTCCAATCCAATTCCAATATAAGAACTTTTTAAAAAATTATAGTAATAAATTCTAAAGTAATATATAATAGTATATTACTTTTTTATTACGTATATTGCTGCAAACTTACAATATATCAGGTTTATTTGCATGTTATTCCAAGTGCTAATAATTGTAAATAATGTACAGACAATGGCTAAGCCATTATTCAAACAACATGAAAAGACCAGTAGGCTGATAATTTGATGGTTTCAGAAATACCTGCTCAATGAAATAATGCAGGAGTAGCAAGCTAATTACTAATTGTTGGGATGCCCTGTTGGGGTGACTATGGCTTCACACATTCCAAGCACACACATGCAAAGGGCATGATTTCAGTTACGTGCAGGCAGAGAACAAATGTTATCTTAGAGCAGGAGCTGCAAACTGTATTGAATTCAAAGTAAGCTCATTACATCCCACCAAAGTTTGATTTGAGCAAAACTTCTGAGTTATTTTTTTTAAATTGCCAATTGCCCCACAGATCCTCTTTTCAAATGTTTTCACATCAGATCTTCAAATGGTGTACAAATGTATGTTCAGCTGCTACAAAGACTTTGAGTTCATATACAATTCTAGGGTTGGATTGAGGACCACATTGAAAATAAAACCAGATGGCACCAGCACAAGAAAATGAGGTTCAATTAATTTTCTTTAAATTCCAATTCAACTTACTAAAAATTTTGCAAATCAAATTAAAATTCTGCTTTGTCAAAATCTTTCAATTCAAATTCTGGAATTGAGTTGGATAATCCCAATTAATTTTTTTATTCATCCCCAGCCCTGCGTGTGCAGCAAACTAATGGAACGCATAATCTCAAAACACCAACTAAGCCACATCAAAGCCAACAATATTCCCTTCGACAAACAACATGGATTTCCAAAAAAGCACTCAACCAATACGCAGCAACTAGCCTTCACACAAGACATCTGGATAAAGGTTGAAAAAATCATGATTTAAAAAAATATATATAAAAAATCTGATTTTTTTAAATCGAATTTTTTAAAATCTGGTATATAGACATTTATATATATATATATATGTTTATATTTATAAACTCTTTCAAACGTGTTCTACTCAAATTGATTTGGGTACTTGTCTTAACAGAGGGTACATGATTTTTGCTTATATAAAGACATTAGACAATGTCCACAAGGCCTCACCACCTATAGTTGCTTAATCTGTTTTGGAAAGGAAAGCATGCTGTGTGTCTGTGGCTGTAGCAGTGCTAATTATTGTTTGTTGAGAGGGTGGATTAGCACCTGTGGAGGGCTCTGTGTACTCTATGGGTCTCCAACCAGACTGCAAACTGGTACAGTATTAAACAATTGTAGCCAAGACTGTCTCACTTGAGTCAACATACTGAATTGGTAACAATTAGCACAAGTTCTAAGTGGACTTTAACTCAGGGCTTTGTGTGGCTTCACCACATTCAGAAAGGGAATAGCTCAAATAATATACACAAAGTCATAGAATATTTTACTATCAGGCTGTCTGGTGACAATACAACTATACAAGTGTGCGCACTTTGTGCTTTTGTATTAAAAAACACACAAAACTTAGTGGATCTTGATGCTTGTAAACAATTATTTGTGTTAAATTCATATAAATCAGTGATTAAAACAATGGGAAGTCAAACAAATCCTAAATCAATGATTTTTTTAAATGATTTAAATCATGATTTAAATCAAATGATTTAAATCAAATAACCCTGCAAGACATCTTGGCCAACCTAAGTGGTGGGATGCAAACTGATATTATCATTATGGAATTTGCTGAAGTGTTCGGCAAAGTACAACACCACAAATTAAATCACTAGCACAGCCTCCAACAAAGGAGAGCCAACATACGCCTTGTCATGTTTTATAAGTCCTTGCATGACATAGTCACCCAAGACTTCTTCCCCCAACCTATACCCATTTGTGAGGCCCTCTCGACATAAACATTCCAAAGCCTTTCAACTCCCCCAACCTACACACATTGTGAGACTCTCTCAACAAATGCATTCCAAAGCCTTTCAACTCCCCCTAATCACTAAGAAATTCATCCAGCACAGCTTTTTACCCTGTACAATAGCCAACTGGAACAACCTGCCAGCCAATGCAGCTAAAGCACCAAGTTTGGAGGTCCAAAGTCCTCAATCAACAGCCAGGCGCTATAAAACCATTATACCAGCGCTCCCCATGTTCTTTTCACACGCACACATGCCAAAACAAAGCCATAAAATAGCAAGATACACCGGCATGTAAAAACAGTACATTAGACATTTCAAACTACCTAGCTGCCGGCTTAGAACTCTCGATGAGGCGAGGCGAGGCGAGTGGGCGAAATCGAGGATAGGCGTGAATGGAACAGTCACAACATAATATATATGTTCACAACTATAATGCGTCCAAAATGAGATGCACTTTAGCGATTTCTACTGTATGTTACATAATCAATACCTTGATGCGTGTCCCAATTCCCAGGTCCAATTTTCAACTCCCTTCTGTCAACCACTAGCACTGATCTGTCAACGCGGTTTTCTTTTCGACGTCGTAGTTCAACTAACGATCGCCTGATGGCACATCAAGTCGGATAAGTACTAAACCACCCCACCAGTGGCGCCACTAACCATTTCCACTGTTGGATATATCTATTACTTTATAGCTGTGTTTTGGCGTCTAAAGTGTCAAGTAATTATACTCCAAACAGCCCAATCTTGGGCTAACGCAGGAGTTTAGAACAACGGATTTTACTGTCTCTTCCGAACGAAACATACACAGTACGTGGGGTGAACGAAAGTGCCCAAGTTTCGAAACGAGGCGGACGTGGAATCGAACCACATCTCATCTGCTCTCTCGATCGACAGGCGGGTGCTCTAACCCAGGGGTTCCCAAACTTTTTTTCTTGATGCCCACCCACGAGGCTGCTAAATTCACTGAGACCCACTGCATTAAAAAAATTATCGATACAACTAAAGATGTGCGTTTTTATTAAATCAAAATATAGTATATAGAATTTTCAGAATCTGTCCCAGTTGTCCAGGGGAATAGCAGCACCCGTTTAATTCAGTTTGCGGGGTATAATGTTTTTTTACACACAATAAACGTGGACATTGCGTTGTCCCTGGGATCACCTCAAACCATCCCGCGGACCACCCGAGGGCCGCGGACCACAGTTTGGGAACCCCTGCTCTATAACCATTAGACCACCGCTCCCTACGCAGTGCGCGTGCGTGCGCGCGTTCATGTGAACAGAACATGAAGAGCGGTGGCCTAATGGTTAGAGCGCCTGACTGTCGATCGAGAGGACGGTGGTTCGATTCCACCTCCGCCGTTTCGAAGCTTGGACAGTTTCGTTCGCCCCACTTTGTCTGTAGCTGTCGGAAGAAAACAATTCTCGATGCCCGTTAAAGGACAAACGTTTAGAGGATCTTCTGCGACTTGCATTTTCTCTACTTTCTCTAGGCTTCAGTTAGTACTCGAAGAATACCAATGCAACGTCACCCGTCCCATTTTGTCTTAGTGTTGTTTTGATATGGCTTTCACGTATCTTTATTCATTGTCCGCGCGTGGTTCAGGCAATAATAAAACCACACTGTATGCGAGTATCGTTACAAAGATATCTTCTTTCAGATTTGGTCCACACAGCTGAGACACCTGAAAGAAATGTGGCCCCTGGCTGAACAGGTTTGCGGAGCTTATCAGAAAAGTCAGGTTGGCGTTGGAATGAACAGGCCTGCCAAGTGGAGTGTGCAGTTCTTTGAGCATCGCGCTCTACGTGAAACTACCTTCTTATATGGTATATTTATCCATAAAAAGTGCAATATACAAATGCCACTAAGTCCCCCGTTTTGCATGCCTTACTTCTACGTCCGTGAAGCTGCGCTACATTCATATGCGCTGATTGGTCAATAGTTCAGCAAGGCGTACTTAATCTTGCTAACGACAATCGACCATGCGTGACGAACCGTGCGCGAACTGACGAACTCGTCGTAAACGTGTCAACAATGGCGGAGTGGCTAGCGTGAACGCCCCGACAGGTCGATCCTACTCGACAACCATGGACTCCAATATCTCCGTCATCCAGACGATCATGAACAAGCTACGGCGACGGGGTAGCGATGATCCGGATTTGGTCCCGCATGAAAGGTTCGACAATAACACGGTCGACGATACTTGGAGCCCGGAAGGTGAGCTGTGGTTACATCGGTCAACTGGCTTTGTTTACGTTTCAGAGCGCAACGTGCCGCGATAAAACGGCCTGTTTAAACAGCAACCTTTACAGCTGGGTCGTTGAAACCGGAAGGTTCCAATTGTTCGGTCGGTGAAATGCTATTCGAACAGAATATTCAACATGTCCTGCGTGCGGAAATGTTCACAACGGGTATTCTTGTGGTGCTAAGTGTGACGTACCGTTTCGAACTATTTGCATAATAATGTAGCCTATGCTGTCTAATCAGTACGGCATGACCTGGGTCACGAATAAATTAAAACTGGATTACATCATCGCACAAAACAACTGTGTCGAACGGTGTTTAGGTAAACAACTCATCCCTACCAGTGGCGTATTTTAGGTGGGATGGGAGGGGGAATATGGGAGGGGCATTAGGCAAGGGTCCCCTTTGGATTATATTTTTTTCGTATGTAACCTGTAGTGGAAGTACATGGTAGCAAGGTAAACTTACGGGTGACTAAGCCTGCCCCCGGCACCCCCCCGCGAGATCCTAGATATACCACTGGTCACCATTCATATAAAATGAGTTTACCTTCATAATTCACCCTTCATAATTAACCCTGTCATAACATCGCCCTTGTTTCAACTGGTTGCATTCGAACATGACGACGATGCAAACTCATGCATGGTTTCGTGAGCATATTTTTTATATTGGAGACTTATGTTCTAGTCTCAGCGACAACCAGAGTTGTCGTTAATGTCGGGGGTCGACTTGTCGTCTATATTTATTAATAGTGTTCTAGTCTCAGCGACAACCAAAGTTGTCGTTAATGTCGGGGGTCGACTTTTCGTCTGTATTTATTAATAGTAAATTGGCTCGTCAAATATATTGCTAAACTAGTTATGTTCCGGATGGGTCCAGAGTGTAACCTTTGGAAGACAGCATCGGCCAAAATCCACTCTGTGCGTAACCCCGTTGGCAAAACACACAGTTAATGCATCACAGTAAGCATATATGTATAAAAATAACTACTGTAGCGTCTTTTATATTAGGATTGTAATACTACTAACGATATATATATATATATATATATATATATATATATATATATATATATATATATATATATATATATATATATATATATATATATATATATATATATATATATATGTTATGTTATTCTTAATACCTAACTTTTGACCAATGTTTTGTTTGGTTGTGGAAGATTTTTTTGACGTCACCTGGATTGCATGTCCACCTTCCATTGACACATGTTGCTTTGTGTGACATCTTTGCTAAGCGGACGTGTCCACCGCCACTATCATCATAACTACCACACGTCAACACGACCACCGCTTTGCTCCACATAGGAGTCAGCGATACGTCAGCAGATGCTACAAGCAGAACTGTGAAACAACACGCTATGTGTGCCGAACTTAACCCTGGTTTAAGTCCACATCGACTATTGCTCGTTATGCAGGTCAAAACCTTTCAAGTTAGACACCAACCAATACGACCGCTGTTTATTGACCAGCACGTTGTTGTCCTGTGACGTCACGCTGTAGTCAAACTCGACATATCATCCACAACTATGTCATAATGGTGGCACCAGATGTTACCTATCATTTCTGACGCATATTGCATTACTTGCGGTCCAACCAGCCTGTTGCTGATGCAAATCAAGTCTGTTGCATATATCACCAAGGTTTGCAGGTTTCTCCACACCGGTGTTTACCGTCCTGGGAAAAACATCCGTAGCAGGACAACCCATCAAAAATTGCAAAAACAGCAAAGCTATTATAACCCGAATAAACACAAAATCGATTCCTGTGGATCATAATATAGTTCGACTTAAAATAGTACCACAAATTACATTTTAAAATATATTTTATCAGCAATTTATTGCAAGTGCAGTTGCTCGCTAACCTCTACATGCTGCTAGTGCGATTACATGTCGTATACAACAATGTTGCCATGTTACATACACTTTAAAGACGAGAAACTGCCGAAACGAATGTGAGGGTGCACCCCAAACATATCTAGCTTCATCTAAGAGGAACTATAATCATTCCAATTGTGGAATATCCGCACACATCTGTGGTATGCTATGCTCCACGCGACAAGGTGGCGAACATAAAGTGTTTCTTTGCAAGTACGGTTTATAATGGGGGAATTAATTGACGGGATCGGAATAAGGAAATACCTCAAATGAAAGTAGTGGGTGGAGCCGGCTGCGATGAGCAGGACACATTCAGAGAATGAGTGAGGAGAGATTGACAAATACAGCATGGGAAACAGAAGAGGTTGGTAGAAGGAGAAGAGGAAGACGGAAATTAACACGGAGTGGCAGCGTTAAGAGAGATTTCGAAAGGACAGAGGTGAACAGGCGAGAATGGCAGCAGATCGCGATGGAGACGACTCGACGAGAGGGCGGTACAGATTAAGTGATGTGCCCCCAAATCGCGAATTCGAATACGCTTGTTGTTTGGGTTAGATGCTATTGCATAATACATTTATGAAATCACATGCCACGTGGTGTGGTCAGTAATGATATATACGGACATACCCCGGGGTGGTAGGGTAGGGTGAGGCAAGGAACCCCCTTAAGGGAAAATGGTTATAGTGATTCATGTATTGAGGTATCTATACCGTCACGCGATTGTTGTGTGGTTATAGTATGTAACAAAAACGTATTAGTGACAATCGACAACGCCAACAGTATGTAATTGTTAATTAAATATAATTATTGTCCAGAGGGGCTTCTTGCCCCAGGCCTAGGGGCTATGTTTTGTAACAATAAATGGAAGGATATACATGATGAGTATAAAGTTGCACGATGTTAAACATGATCTTTGTGCTTCGGTGCAACATCGCAAATATATATTTTTCCACCAGCCATGCATGCTAACTTAAAATGCTGATATTTTCAAATCGTCTACTTCATCTGTATGTACTTTTGGGCAGAACGTGCATTTGGTAGGAGCATTGCATTCATCCACCAGATACATAAAGCAAGCACACACAGTGGTGGAGATACGAGGGGGCGTCTTACCGCACTGGGGCTCCTTGACCCACCGTACCCTACCACATGCTAGGTCGGCGGAACTAGACATTGTAGCTGCAGGTACCACTGCCGCCCGCAGACGGCTGGGACTACGGTCATTGTCTGGTCGTAATACAACAAAGGCACTTGGCTACAGTTCAAACTACTGGGCAACGAAAACTACTCGTGTTTCTAGCAGGCGAATAAACAATGTGTCAAAACAAATAAGCTTGTTAATTATGTTAACTTATTTAATTGTTTAGTATGATGTATGTGCGATAGCTGCTCTGGGTGCGTGTGTGTAGTTTTTTTGTGTACCCGCAGCGTAAGCATGCATGCATGCTTAAATGCTTGCATAAATAAGGGGACTAATTATACATTATGTTGCCTGTTTAAATTATAATCAGCATATGCACGCCACTAAGCAAACAATGCAACTTAGGTGCACTGGACAAACAGCTCGTTTTGCATTAAACATCCGATTAATAAGAATACTATTTGGTTAAATCTACTAATACTTTATTAGTTTTTTTGTATATCACTTGGTCGGGTAATTATTGGGTTGCTTGTTAATTTTATTTTCAGCAAGTTACACCATCGAAGATGCGATGGAAAAGATTGGATTCGGCCGCTTCCAACTGAGAGTGGCTTTTTACTGTGGCATGGCCTGGGTACGGCTCTTTACTGATCTCTCTTTGCTATTATTATTATTATTATTATCTTTATTTGGACTCAAGATCCACGATCATGTACTTTATATTAACAAATAATACAGTTCCATGGTATATTAGAAGAAACAGCAGTTGGAAACAATATTGTGCTTAGATATAAAATCACGGCATGACATTCTCCCTTATTTAAGACAGCGTCATCGTTGCAATCTTTCTTAACAACCAATTTACAAAACATATTTGTATAATCATAGTATGCAGCATTTCCAATGATATGCCAGATATATTTACATTTATGGTTAATAGCACATAGAGGCATGTACAATAGTTCGTCATTTGTCTCGTTATATTTGGACATAATGTGTCTTACATTCTGGCCCATAGTGGACATGTAAGCAATTGTCATTGTATTTTGAATGTGATAGAAAATTCAGCAAAAAATACGAATTGTTCACCGTCCACGGAAAGCATCAAATAGTCGTGTTTCCTGCACATAGATCAAATGTTTGTCCGGATAAAAGCATTTTTGTGCAACCGGTGGCTGGATTCGAAAGATGACCATGCAGCGATCGTGACGACATAGACAGCATTTATAATATATAGACAGCATTTCTAATACAGCAGACTCGCTGGTTTGATTAAAACCGAACAAAAACTTCCATTCGTGTATAGCTTCGCTTCAAACACGAAACACTGAATGTAGTAAATGGCGCTGCTGTGTAAATAACACAGTTGTCTTGACGGCATGATGTATCGTGTCATAGACTGCCGACCCAATGGACGTAATCTTCCCTCGCATTTAAGTTCACAATTGTCATGATCGGTCATGTCATGTCATATGTCAAGTCATGTACTACCGACTCAGTGTAGGTGATAGTCCAAGTTATACGAGGCCATAAAGGCGTGATGCCGTGTGTCGCGTATGACAAATTCGGCGGAGACGATGTTGCTGACTGTCCTAGATGAATATGTGTCGTGTCAACGTTGTTAATGAGTCTGGGTAAATAAAGTCATAAGACCGAGGCGATGTGTACTGTGTCGTACACTACCAACTCAACGGAGGTGATGATCCAGGGTATATGAGGTCGCAACGGCATTGCATGTTGTGTCCTACATGTCCGATGCAAAGGAGGTAATGATCCTTCTGGATATCTAAGGTCCCAACAGCAGTACGTGTGGTGTCCTACATTTGCAACTCAACGGAGGTAGTGATCATGGACATCTCAGGTCATAACGGCAGTGAGTATTCTGCTCCAGATTGCTGACTCGATGGAGGTAATGGTACTGAGTATTCTAGGACCCGTCTTGATGTGCCAATGGCGTCTCAGTTCGACAGAAGAAGCATTAGTCACAACGGTGAGTGACTTTTGTTATTAATTACGTGTCGTCGTAAATGTATCGGCAGTAGCGATTATAATTTAATGGTTATAATTCATTCACAGTTAGCAGCAACACCCAGGCGTAATATATTGGTTCGCATCCTTATCTGAATGTAATATTAATGCCACAAACCCGGATGTTATGCAGATGCATCAAGTCTTCGTCTTTAATATGCAAATATTGTCATATCCCCAGTTTTTCTTCTTTTTAAAACAATCTCCTTCTACTTTAATCAGTTCTTGCCATTTTCAGCCGCATATAATCTCCTGTTTTAAAGATTTTTTTTACATGATTACGTTTTCTATAAAATGTGGTCAAAGAATGTATAAAATGCCCCCCCCCCCACCAGAGCTCAATTCATTAAGATTTATTTAATACATGTTTACCTTCATAACCGCAGTGAAAACAAAGAAGTAATCAAAATGTAATGACGAATATTACCCATTAGGTGGTGTTTGTCGGTTACCTCGTCGGATCACCTGTATTTGGCTACATCGGCGACACGTACGGCAGACGAACGGTAGGGAAGTTCACCAAGTGTCTCATTGTCTTGTACACATCATACGTGGCGGAAGTAGCTCAGCTGTCAAAGCACTGGACTGTCATTCTAGAGGATCGGTGCATGGCGCGCACGCGCACGCGCACGCGCACGCGCACGCGCACGTGCAAGCGCACACGCACACGCACAAACACACACACAAACACACACACACACAAACACACACACACACACACACACACACACACACACAAACACGCATACATAAAGACAACAGAAATTAGAACGCGATATAATTTTATTTGTTTTAATATGACAATTGCATAGATAACTATATAACAATTGTGGGAACAAATCCATAAAATAGATATATTAGTACATTCTGATTCATTCCAGGCTCTAATTCTGAGCGCAGCATGGGCGGTGTACTACGGCCTACTTAGCGCTCTGTCTCCCCGATACGCATGGCTGCTCATACTCCGCGGACTGCTGGGCGTGGGTGTCAGTGGCGTGCCTCAAGCGTACGTATCAGTCAAGGCATACCGATTGACGTTATACTTGGCGTACATTGCAACAGTTTTGTTGCCAGTCGATCGTTTGTGTGATTGGATCAGCGCACATTACACAACACTTGGTTGCGGCGATTCAATTTTCGAATTGGTTGCGCCAGCCAAATCAACACGCGTTTTGTTTAGCTGCAGACCAGCGTTCATCGCACGATTGATCCGTTTTTAATCAAATAAATACACGATTCGCAATTCGCAACAAAAGTTTAGCAATGTACGCCTAACAAGTGAGCATGCCACAGTTGCTCGAAATTCTCTATCCTTGACTGTGCTAAACACTCAAGTCATGACATGGTCCTATATTTTGTCTGGCATATCATCTATTAATAAAATGAATAGGAATGTTGATGGATTTGGTATCAGGGCATATTTCATTCATGAAAACTTTCAGAACTCTGTCATTCATGTGGTCTGTTAGCCAGTATATTAGCTTTCCCTGTATTGCTATGGTCTCCGGTTTGACCGTCTGACCTTTGTGCTGCAACAACACTGATACTTCAGCTCGATGTAAACACATTGTCTTGTGTATCCCGGAACCGTCTAGGGTGACATACGTGTCTGAGTTCCTCCCCAACAAGGTCAGAGGACAGTGCATAATGACCTTGGAGGTAAGTCCAAGCAGACGACATGTGTCCAGTACCGTTGTATACACTCAACGAAATATATAATTAAAATTAATTAATTAATCAATCACCCAACCTATATATTTAACGTTTTCAATATAATCAAATTGTGTTGATTGTCACTGCAACGATCTGCAATGTCCAGGAAAAATGTGTTATCATTTTGTAATGGCTCCAGCATGATTCTATAACACCTGCAACAATGTAGCTTTGTTTTATAGAATGACACGTTTTGTTTGGTGGAATGACACGTTTTGTATGGTGGCATAGCACATTTTGTTTGGTTGTATGACACGTTTTGTTTGGTGGCATGACACATTTTGTTTGGTGGTATGACACGTTTTGTTTGGTGGTGTGACACGTTTTGTTTGGTGGTATGACACATTTTGTTTGGTGGTATGACAAGTTTTGTTTGGTGGTATGACACATTTTGTTTGGTGGTATGACACGTTTTGTTTGGTGGTATGACACTTTTTGTTTGGTGGTATGACACGTTTTGTTTGGTGGTATGACACATTTTGCTTAGTGGCATGACACGTTTTATATGGTGGTTTGACACGTTTTGCATGGTGGTATGACACATTTTATTTGATGGCATGTCACATTTTGCTTGGTGGTACGACGCGTTTTGTATACCGACATGACATATTTTGTTTGGTGGTATGACATATTTTGTTTGGTTATATGACATATTTTGTTTGGTTGTATGTCATATTTTGTTTGGTAGTATGACACGTTTATTTTAGCTGCGCAGTGCATGGACAAGAGCAACGTGGAATACTACTTTGGGTGTTTTGTGTTGTAGATATTCTGGGCGTGTGGTACGTTACTCGAGGTAGGCCTGGCCATGTGGATTCTGCAGTCCTACAGCTGGCGCTGGTGGCTGGCCGCATCAGCTGTACCGTTGATGCTCTTCCTGGCCATTACCGCGGTGAGTTTGTACTTTGTGAAAAATCTTAAACAGCTGATGTGACTCAAATAATATGTTTTAAAGATTCATCCATGGTGTACAATACTAGCAGCGGCATGTAAATAGTATCACCCTGATATTTACAGGTAACTCAGCTATAGAAAAAGGTGATCACTTTTTGTCAGGCAATGTCTATTCGCCACTACTATTACTGGAATTCGTGTTCGTCTGCTCCCTCGATAAAATAATAAGCGTAGACAATATTTTGATAAACCTTGGGGGTACTATCGTAAAGGCAAAACCTTTGAAATAAATGTGTATATCCTTCATTAATTCTTTAGGGTGGGACATGTAGGAGAGTTTGAATTTATTTATTTGCATTGCGTAGTGATCGAGGTAGTTGGCCATACCATTGTAGCACCGTTCTTCAAAAAATATTAACTGCTGCAGTTTATAATAGCTATTATTATTATTTAAAGAAACAAAAGTCAAAAATATCACGCCAGTGGTTTACTCAGAATGTGTTCTAAAAGTGGGAGAATTCCGATCATTTCTCCGATTGACCGAGGGCTGACATGTTAACCAGCGTGACAGATAAGCGTATGCACATTTCTGCGAGATAGAGGTAACCTAGACTACAAGTGACGTATTAAGGGAAGCCGGCATACCCATAACCAACGCAAAGTCTCAAACAAACATGTTATTTTGCTAGAAAGAGGACCAGTTTAGAAAGCAAAGGCTAACATATGTTGCTATGAGTTTAGTTTGGACACAAATAGCGTGACTATATCATATGTTGTGTGTTCAACAAGGGTTTCCCAGTAAACAACTGGCGTGATATTCTTAATTGTAGTTACATATGGTTATGTCTTAGTAACTGTTATTGGTGGATAAGCGAAAAACCATGACTTTTATTTCGCTTTAATTTCTAGTTCTTCCCCGAGAGTCCGAGATACCAGTTAGCGCGCGGAGACGTCGACAAGGCGGAAGCCACCCTAATAAATATTGCCAAAGAGAACAGAACGACACTGCCAAGGGGAAGACTGCGTGGAGAATCTCACGTAAGTCTACAGGCTGACTGATACATAACTGATATATAACTGATGCACAACTGATGCACAGTTGATGCACAACTGATACACAACGGATGCACAATGGATGCACAACTGATGCGCATCGGATGCACAACGGATGCATAGCTGTGCACAACCGATGCACAACTGATGCACAACTGACACACAGCTGGTCGATGATTGTATTAATATCATGTCGGGGAACTAGAACAGTTCACGCGTCCATGGTTAAGTACGTTTTTATGCTTATTTACTAAAATTATGTTAATGAAAAGCTGATGTTCACAATACACAAGCAGTAAATACAACATCAGCATTGCCCTAGAATAAAGCTGATGTTCACAATACATAAGCAGTAAGTATAAGAGCAGCATTATCCTAGAATAAAGCTGATGTTCACAATACATAAGCAGTAAGTATAAGAGCAGCATTATCCAAGAATAAAGCTGATGTTCACAATACATAAGCAGTAAGTATAAGAGCAGCATTATCCAAGAATAAAGCTGATGTTCACAATACATAAGCAGTAAGTATAAGAGCAGCATTATCCTAGAATAAAGCTGATGTTCACAATACATAAGCAGTAAGTATAAGAGCAGCATTATCCTAGAATAAAGCTGATGTTCACACTTACAATGTCAAATTGGCTCGGACGGAATCACTCCCTATTCCCGCTGTATTAAAGGCGACAAAGGGCGTGGGCCTATGCACTTACAAGAGTTACAAAAACATACCCATTTGCAACTACAATCTAGAATACCACGCCAGTGGTTTACTTGGAAAACGTTGTTCAACACACAGCATTCCATGGGCCGCGCCATACTGTTAGATAAACCACAGGTCACAGATGCCGTAGTCTGGCGATATTCGAAAATATGAAAATATATTTGTAAACACCTAGTCATATACTTGCCAATATGATAATAGTCAGGCTGTTTACGTCTAAGCTTATGCAACCTATTTTGGCCTTTGTTTATTAAACGTATCCCGTTCTAACTTAGCAGCTCTGCTAATTGAGAGTTTGCGTTGCTTGCGTATATACCCACCAGCCCTTAATGCGTGCAAGCAGTCTGGCAGGTTACGTGTGTGTATATATATACAGATAGGCAGGTAATGTAGAAAGGTAGACAGGCATGCATGAAGGCAATGTATGAAAGGTAGATTGGTAGACTGGCATGCATGCGTGGTAGGTAGAAAGAGAGGAATGGTAGATGAAGGACGACAGTACACACAAAGGGGGATAATTTATCAACACAGATGAAACACTCGCCATACCCACCCTTGAACATGAACAACGAGAGACTGACACAGTAAATGAGAGAGAAAGAGGAACATGCTAATCGGTTTAAATCATACAACGACGTAGAATTATGTACCAGGAAGTGTTAGACAAACTTCACTACAATGATGTGCAATTCGTACTACTCACGAGTCGCTTCTAATGAAACACTCGTTGATATGCAATCTAATGTTGTTTTGTGAACTCTGGCAGGTGGAACGTGGGAAGTTTACCGACTTGTTTAGCCCCGACTTTCGGCGGACAACAATACTTCTTTGGATCATCTGGTGAGGTTTATCTTTACACCTGTAACGACTACACTATACCTGTATATGTAATTTGAACGGCAAAGTAATGTTCTATTGACATAATGCATGATTTAATATTTTATTATTATTATTGTCATTATTATTTCCAAGCCACAGGTTTGTCATATTACACAACGTTTATGTGTTTCAGCTATTGTAAAACAAAAAAGTTTTATATATTTTTATTTGTAACGACTTCATTTTAAACCATTAACGTGTTACAAATTGTTTTATTTCATTTGGTTTATTTGTGAACTTCATTCCAATTTTGCGCATGTTTTTCCATGCAGGTTTGTCACAGCGTTCTCATATTATGGAATCGTGCTGATGTCGACGGAAATCATCAACAGCGAAACGTCCTGTTTGTCAGGTGATTATACTCATTTATTCACCAGCCGATGTTCAGTACATCAGATAGGTAGAATTAACGACTATGGTTTAAGTTTCTTCTAAACTGCTATCAATATTAACACCTGCTTTCAACGTGAAGTCTTGAACCGTCCAGCTTGGCGAGCAAGGCTTCGTGGTGTTCCAGGGCTAGTGGACGCCCAAAGAGAGATAATTTACCAACGTAGAAGAAACACTCGCCATACCCACCCTTCCAGCACAGACACCACTCGCCATACCCACCCTTCCAGCACATACACCACTCGCCATATCCACCCTTCCAGCACAGACACCACTCGCCATACCCACCCTTCCAGCACAGATGCCACTCGTCACTGGACCTGCATGCGTGCCTTCCACTCCAATGCTGGTCTGACCTCTCACACCCGACACAGACACGCCACAGCAACCCACTTGTCCTCGTCGACCACGACGGACGGCCGATGATAATGATGATGACGTTGATGATGACGACTAGGTTACGATGATGATGCGCTACGCCATTGACAACAGATAATAATTGATAGCGAGCACCGGGTTAAAGTCAATATTTTACAAACAGTTTGATGATCTTAATCGTCATGTGTGATCTCAGTTCATAGCCGCTGTTTTCATAAAGACAAAGTAAACGTTGAACATAAACTTGACAATTGTAAATTCTTGTTAAATGGCATATTTACTTTAGGTGATAGTCTGATTTACTACGGGTGTCCCGGTAATACGTTTGAACTGGCACACGAACCCAGCTGAAGGGTTATACACATCAATCATTATGTTCACGTGCACAGTGCTATGTTTGCAGGCGGTCTTGGGAGAGAGGACTCGTGTTCTGACGAGTGCAAGTTGCTAACGACCAAGGATTATACCGAACTTCTGTGGACGTCTTTTGCAGAACTGCCGGGTGAGTGCATTCTGTGGATTTCCACCAGCATTTTCACAGAATAAATCGTAGAAAGGAGCTGTTCCATTGTAAACTATGACAGCACCAGCGTTATCATCACAATCTGCACGAGTGTGTATATTTTCCCTAATTTCCGTCCAGTTAACGTTTTAAAGTCTTCTTTCTATAGTTAATTTCGCGTGGTGTTGGTGGTTATCAAAGCCACATGTGAGTGGTACACACCTTAGATAGGTAACAGGAATTCGTACGACTCACAAATGAACCCGTATGATTATATACGCATGCTCTATGGGGCTTGCCCTGCGAACTGTCATATATTGATTGGAACTGTCGAGATTGTGGCTGCTGCTACTGCGTCCTGTGGTCGTTACGGTCTGGCTGCTGCTACTGCGTCCTATGGTCCTTATGGTCTGGCTGTTGCTACTGCGTCCTATGGTCGGTACGGTCTGGCTGTTGCTACTGCGTCCTATGGTCGGTACGGTCTGGCTGCTGCTACTGCGTCCTGTGGTCGTTACGGTCTGGCTGTTGCTACTGCGTCCTGTGGTCGGTACGGTCTGGCTGTTGCTACTGCGTCCTGTGGTCGTTATGGTCTGGCTGTTGCTACTGCGTCCTATGGTCGTTATGGTCTGGCTGTTGCTACTGCGTCCTATGGTCGGTACGGTCTGGCTGTTGCTACTGCGTCCTATGGTCGTTATGGTCTGGCTGTTGCTACTGCGTCCTATGGTCGTTATGGTCTGGCTGCTGCTACTGCGTCCTATTGTCGTTACGTTCTGGCTGTTGCTACTGCGTCCTATGGTCGGTACGGTCTGGCTGTTGCTACTGCGTCCTATGGTCGGTACGGTATGGCTGTTGCTACTGCGTCCTGTGCCGATAAATCTGTTCCACTATTTCTGCCCGCCTAGTCGCCGCAGTCCTCAGTGCGTTGGGCTGGAGTTTTAGAGTCGTTTTAGAGTTGTTTCTCACTCGGTTCGTTTCTGTTCCGCAGGTCTCTTCTTGACAATGTTATTGATTGACAGGGTGGGACGTAAGATATCCATGTACACCGAATACTTCGCCTACGGTCTCGCCTGCTTCCTGCTGTTTATATGCACCGGCAAGTAAGTAATGACATATCGCACGTACGTTGTTGCCGTTCAATGTAAGCACGCTGCACGTTACGTAAAAAGACTGCAATTGTTTTGGTTTTTGACTTACAAGGTCTTGCACCCTGTCTCTGCGGTGTCTTCCTCTAGTCACACAGAGGAAGGGTGTTAGTTAAGAAGAATGACTGAAAGAATGTGGTTTAACAAGCCTGGAGACAAGGCGGTTAAACGATATTCTTCAATTTGATGTCCTCTTAACAAACCTAGAAACAAGGTGGTTAAAAGGAGATCAAGTTGAAGTTGTTTAAGATATTGAATTGAAAGTTTATTAAACAACAACAACAACAACAACAACAACAACATAATACAGGTGCATAGTATGGTGTGCTGCTGCTGAAGGAGCATAGCTGAAGTCATACGACTTATAAGGTGCTATATGAAATGGGTATGAAAATATTAATAGAAATATGTTTTTCTCACTCAACAAAGATAATAGAACTAGAGGACATAAGGTAACATTAGTAAAGGATCAATGTAGATTGCATATCAGGAAGCATTCGTTCTCACAGAGGACAATCAGTGAATGGAGCAAATTATCTACGGATTGTGTAACTGCTTGCAGCGTAAATATGTTTAAAAACAAGGTTGACACATATCTCGGGAGGGCGGATTATACATAGATAAAAACGTTGGACTCTCGGTAAGCCAATGGCTTCCTTGTCCACTTGCCATCCGGGCCTTTGCCTTGGATGGCAATCTTGTTAAATCTCGCTTTTAAGTCCATTGCCGACCGTTGTGTAAATGTTTGTGTTTGTATTTTCCACGTGTACCATTTTACACCACTACATTCAAACACAGACCTGCGATGACATAAACTAATATACTACTTTATATTCACACAAAATATTTGCGCATGTCCTTAAGTTGTAAGTATGTACGCGTCTTACGCTTATAGCTTGTATAGAAATTAGTTTAACTAAACGTGAATGCCTGCTGCGATTATTATTATTATTAACTATTATGTGTTAATTGCTTTTCAGAATCGGGCTCATTATTTTACTTTTCTGCGCCAGGGCGCTCATTTCTGCAGCCTTCCAAGTAGCGTATGTATACACGCCCGAGGCAAGTAAACAGTTTATCGTCTGTAGATATGCAGATTGTAAATTGAATTAAATTTTAGAGTACATTTACTTGATTCTAATGCATGCATTTTGTGGTGTATGTTCTACATAAAATGGTGGCTTGGCAGTGTGCTTGGATTAGAAATGAGTAAAGCAGAATTAACTTTGAAACTGCGGTTGAGCAGTAGATTTTGGCTCGAAAGTTGAAGAGCGGTAGATGTTTTTAAAACAATGAAGAAAAAGCGGTAGTTCTACCGACAAAGCAAAATGCTTGGCACCCTCTAGACGGGCAGTGTGAGTCGTTTGGTGTTGATGTGTTTCGTTCCCCCCAGGTTTATCCAACAACGATTCGGGGGATGGCCTTAGGAAGTTGTTCGGCCGTCGCTCGCGTCGGCTGTATTATGACGCCTTTTGTAGCAGATGTAAGTAGTTCCGCAACATAGGTACACTAGAATCGTGCGCGAGCGTGCATGCGTGCGAATGTTCCTTGGCTGCCAAGCATCAGTCGATACAAAAACCTATATAGTCGTTATTACAGTGCTGTTAGTTGACTATCATACAGCGATTTATTCCACTTTGTTTTCTCTTCGAACTACAATGTAGATTGGAACAGGAATCAGTCCCTCTGGCGAATACTGGTTACACTAATCGCTTACAAGTATCCGCGCCTCTGGCGACCACCAGGCTGTAACACGCTTGCTCTTGAACATTAATTTAACAAGATTTAACAAGATTGCCATCTCGAACAACAAGTTACTGATGGCAAGTGGACAAGGAAGCCATTGGCTTATCGAAAGAATAATAATACACGTGTATCTTCGGCTGCTGATGCGGTGTTTGTCCCTTGTAGGTGCTGCTGCGTGCTTCACTGCACACAGCGATCAGCGTGTACGCCGTCAGTGGCGTCATCGCCGGGGTGGCTGCCTTCCTGCTGCCCATCGAAACGAAGGGACGCAGCCTACAGGTATTGCGAGAGGTTGCAGCGTGTGTTCGCTGTGCCTTTCCCTCAAGATACATATCCTGTTCAAGACGTCGCTGCCTTTCCTCCGTCGCTTTTCTATGCCGCTATTCCATACAGTAGAATCTTCTCTATGCAATGATGCCTTTTTAACCTCGATATGTCGGTACGGTGCGCTACGTGTGTCGTTTAAAGCTGTTCCTCAAATGGTTCTGCCCATCACGAATCCGGTTCACTTATGTCCAGATGTGTAGTGTGTGACTATTTTAGGTAATGTGCGCAGTCTGTTTAATAAAAAAATGCCTATTTGTTTCAAATCGTCGAAAGAATTTACTAAGTCGTTAGATCTGGTAAGGATCAAAATAGTAGATATCCACAATGGTAAACACTGTGTGGGACAAGGCTAATCATGAGCGTGATCTCCATCCTCTCGCCGATCACATGTCAAGGTTACGAAATTTCACCAAGGAAGAAAATCGTGATTATTCACTTCAGTTAATGCTTGAACAAGCATTAATTTAATAGTTTGTCTGATGATTTCACACAAAAATACAAACAATAGTTGCACAAACGAGCTAGCATGTTGCAGTGGATACTAGGTAGGTTTGTTTTTTGCTAATTTACTTTGAAATGAAACTAGTAGAAAAAAATCGATTTGATTAGGCACCTTTAAGTAGATCTAACAATCTTGTGTTGAAAGCAGTGAGCCCCTGATGGAGAGTGGACAAAAACGTTTATCGAGAGTTCAAGAATAGTTCATTTGTGCGTATACCAGATATCTCTCAATTTTGGTTTTAAACATTAACATTGAGCATCTACACAATCATTATAATTTATTTCGTTCATTTATCGACGTTTCTGAGAATAAATATTTACGAGCATTTGTCAGTTGACATCGGGTTTATGTTTTCCTCCTACGACGGTGATGTAATTATGATGATGATGATGATGATGATGATGATGATGATGATGATGATGACGATGATTTAAGATTGCCATCCACAACAAAAAAAGATGGCAAGTACACTAGGTGAAGTCCAATAATTGTTCAACTATGTGTAACCCGCCCTTAAGAGATGTTTGTAATTTTTTTTAAATATTCGCACTGCTAGCAATTACACAAACAGTAGAGGGATAGATGATTAAGACGATGATGATGATGACGACGATTATGATGATGATGACGATGACACTGAGTCGCAGACGTTGATGATGGTGACGACGATGCTGGTGATAATTGTATCTGCCAGAACTGCAAGCGTGCCTTCCGCTCATCACTGGACCTCTCAGCACTGCAAGCGTGCCTTCCGCTCCAATGCTGGTCTCTCCTGTCACACCCGACACAGACACGCTACAGCAACCCACTTGTCTTAGTCAGCCACGACGCACAGCCGACGACGATGACGATGGTGATATCATGAACGAATCCATACTCAGACACTCAGATGCGTTTCTTCCAAAAGTAGTGTTGTAGCAGCTGCAAGAAAACACATTTATTCTGTTCTATGCTTACTGTTGTAGAATGTCGCCCACTGATGACAGTCACAACCACGGTGTATCTCCCTGAAGTTTGGTGACACGGTGTACTTCGACGACTGACGCCATCTTGGGTAGAAGTGATATGCAATACATACGTGAGGGCAACGTGCAAGGCTGATATCAACATAGGCAAAGACGAATTATCAGGAGCCAGAACAGTCGGATCGTGAATGCCAACCGAACACTTGTATGGAAACCAAGACATTATACGTTGGATACCAGTAAAAAAACTTATGTTCGGATTGTCGTTGCAAAGACGTACGTTAATGGAACTACATACACGCGCACCAACTGATACTGAAACGACCAGGATCCGCCGAAGACTTAAATTTCGACAGTAAGAATGTCTATTGAATTGCGACAAAGACGCATTGCATATTCCAGAGATTGTCCGGGTTTTTTTGCTTTGTACATTTTGTAATGACAATTGTAATTATATAAAATACCATTAAAGCCGTACTAATGTTCGGTTTTTGTTACCAACGATTCAGGTGTTTGCGTTCTATCACAATATCCTATCACAATATCCTATCACAATATTCGACTCTCTTTATGTGTCTTTCGCTACGCTGAAGTCCACACGGCACTGAAAGCAACTGAGCTTGTAAACAGAGCTGTACAACAATTAACGTTCTCAGTGCATTTCTGTACGTCTCTGGATACTGACAGACAGGCTAGCGCAAATGCTTGAGACCTTCCAGAATAGGTGTCTCAGGAAGAATCTTTGTTGTGTTTAGCACAGTCACCAAAGAAGAGCTGCGCCACAAAACAGACGCAACATCCCTGGCCACAAGAGACGAATATATAGATGGCTACAGCACGGGTGCCGAATGTGCCCTGGTGCACTGCCCAAGACAGCATTACGCTGGACAGTGGATGGAAGAAGGAGACGGGGTCGTCAGAAGAAACCACGCAGAAGGATCGTGCAAAAGCAGATGACCTCGTGCGATATGACATGTGACAGCGTCGCCAAACGCTTTGCAGACCGACAGGAGTGGCGCTCTCTTGTGGACAAAGATTTATGAAGACGTGAGCTGATGCCAGTCGCCCCGCTACCCGGCAGTCATAGAGAAAAGCACGGAAATGTTGAGCTAACCGTTTAGAAAAAAAACACTGTTCATTCCTATTCACAAACAACTTCGTCTAACTGACTCAATAAGACGTGTTGGTTAAGTAAGTTCGAAAAGAATTATCTCACGACGCACGCACACACGCACACACGCACGCAAGCACGCGCATACATACACACTTTGATAACACGGAGTGTCTTCATTATGAGCGTGTATGTATGCATGTATGTGTACGTGTATGTGTGCGTGCCCGTACTGCTGATGACTGTAACGCCTAGTGTCCCACTGTGCAGGTGACGAGTTCACTGGGGTCGTGAACTCTATTTACATGTTGTGAACTGGTAAACACGAGCGCACTGGAACGCAGCATAAGTCTCGCTTATCCAACTCGCCTTCGTGAACTCTCCGAGAAGAGTCTGGTCCCGATGGCTCGGTCTCCCGGACGAGAGCCTAATTAATCTAATTTTGTATGCGACCAGAATCTGGGTGCACACATAATTTCCGTCACAATGAAAAGTACGGTTTGGATCCAGGTGATGATGTGTGCGACAAACGGCGTCAACCACACGACGTAGCCCGGATAATCGAAGCTAGGTACACTGTAGAACAATCTCGCGCGTCACATCACCCTTCCGGC
The DNA here is from genome assembly GCA_033239005.1 of Lamellibrachia satsuma. NCBI lineage: Eukaryota > Metazoa > Annelida > Polychaeta > Sabellida > Siboglinidae > Lamellibrachia > Lamellibrachia satsuma. The sequence goes on along the minus strand of BSQZ01000071.1, from coordinate 187,371 downwards.
GACAGATCATCTAATTCATCCGCCATCATAGAGAGTCTCTAGCAGAACTGAAAAGTTGTGTCGAGAAACATGAGTGAGATTATGGGCGGGTCTAAACTCTGAAAAGGGGTGTCCAGTTTATCAACATGACACCAGGTGGCAGCACTTGTAGTCATTCAATTTCCCACCGGGGACCGCACTTTATACATTGACATTGGAAAGCTTTCATGCATTGACACATATTTCATTATGCATACTGTTGCGGTTGTGTTAATACGGGACGAATTTTTTCCACTTGTTCTGAGACAGCTAAGCTAAAAGCATATTGATGTCTCGTAAGTCCCAATGTGGAATACGAATCGGTCGTCTGGGTCCCCATACAAAATTACACATATTAAGACATGATTAGAAGAAATCAAAAGAACGCAACAACACTGATTGAAAACAACTATGAACACTCACTGTGAACCGTAATAAATCTTACACCAGACCTCAACTGGTCATCACTTGAACGAACGCTGAAATGAAAAATGACATGGTGGACGTCTGTCATTTTAACCCACCCGCACACGTCTGGCTTAAATGTTCCAAAGAAGCAGACGTTCATCACGCTCAATGTTTGCTGCTACAGCGGACTTCGCTTAATAGAATCACAGATACAAGAATCATCCTCTTTGTAGAATAAATTTTTTTGGCTGGGACAAAATCATTCCATATTCCTGCTGCGCCGCCTAAAAAAAGTCAAATTGTTCTGGCCTGAAGAGATTCGCTAAATGGAGTCTACGTACTGCACTAGCGTGCGCCTGACTGTTTACCCGCGTAGTTTTTAGGCTTTCTCAAGTATTTTATTGACTCGAATGATCTGTTGACAGTTTGACACTCAGTATGCCAAGTTGCCAACGTGGCGCGGAACTAGCGCCCGTTACCCGCGTCAACAATACCCATACCACGATCACTCTTTGGCATGGTGACACAATCTAACATCAGGGCGTGCAGGGAAAAATAGATATCAACACGTGCATGAAAATACGGATGTTTGCATTAATTATTTATTGAAACGGGCAATATGCGTGAGTCTCACGCCAAATGCGTGAGACTTGGTAGCTCTGCCCTAGTGAAGTGTGGACAGTGTGTTAGTGCGAAATGCATCGAGAGCACTTCTGCATCAACGAATTGAATGGAGTTGGTGTTTGTTCTGGCTGGGTTTTCAAGTGACCGTCATCGTCGTCCAAGTGGTACGTGTAGCAATGTTGTGACAATTGGGCCAAACGCGCACACAATACTGCGTATGTCGCCGGAGGGTCTAGATTTAAGATTATCGTATTTGGGAATGATTTTCTGAAATACGGGGTCTGTCATTTTAACTCATGGGTACGTTATTTGATGATTAATGTACTGTGAAAGTTTATAAAGAAAACCGTTAGACAACTTTCCAAGATGTGATCACAGTGAACTATTGGTGTAATGTATTGTGGCGTTTGTCGAGGTTTGGTTAATCGTAATAATAAGCGTAATTTAGACTTGAAATCTCAAAATCACACACAATTTTAGTTTGTCATTTACGTTGTACCTTCGCTTCGCAGAATACTAACTCTATTCAAAATTGCTTCACAGTTGTTGTTTGGGGGTCGGTATCTTTGATGAGGAAATACATCTCTGTTTAACATCCGGGTCCAAATCAAGTGCCAGTGATTTTGAGGCGGTACACCCTTTCAATGATATTTTGCACCTTGAAAAGGGTATTCTGCTGCGCTGTAGCTTGGTGTGGTCTGTTCTTGTATATTATACCCTGGCGGCCCCCACTGGAACAATACAACAGACGACAACTTGCAACAATTGAAAAAACGTAGTTTTACTTCTTGATTCGTGAAATACTCATTATTTGCCCGTATGACTCCTGTTGCAAATGCTGCTACGTTAGGAAGTGCCTTAGAATTCACACATCACTGTTGTCCATCGTAATGCTGCGGTGAAGGTCAAAATAGTTTAACAAAATGTTATGCTTCTATCTTGATTTGAACAATTCCCGTTAATTTGGCCATGGTGACCAAATTCTTTTAGGTGCTTTCGTTATTATAGACGTCCTTCCAAGTCATCTCCCCAAAGTGATAACACTTGTAGATGCAGCGTACGCGCGTGTATTTGCACCGTTCGACTCTCTTCGTCCTAGCGTTCTTTCCAAAGTGGTGAAGACATCCCCTGCGACAGCGGTGGTAGGATGCCCAGCACATATGTCGGCAGAAGGTTAGCGGATCCAAGAGAGGTTTCCTTGCTGTCTCGCAACACGTCAACAGCAGCAGCACGAAGGCGAACGTCGCCTGCCCAGCGAGACACAAAGCTTTACATTCATCAGAGGGAATGAATTTTCAAAAGGGGACGAACTCTGTAGGTTTAGTCATGTATTTTATAATATGTACCATGAGTTTACGTTAACATCGATCGTACCTGGTACCTTTGACATTAAATTATTACAGAATTAGCACGTCAACTTACCACAAGTTGCTTCGGTCGCACCATGTGTCTCGGGTGTGTCTTTCGCCAGCAGACTTTGTGAATCTCCGCAATCGTCTCTGTCGTTGCTACCACGATCTAAACCAGAAAAAAACAGAGGTTTGCTTTTGAGAATCGTTCTCACAATGTCTCCGAGCTTCACCAAGTTGATGATATTGATAATCAGGATAAGCTATGTGAAGCTAAAACGCCATCCTCAACTGATTTAGCCTATCGCCAATCCGGTTCAATGGTGTCTAAACATGTAGTGTGTGAATAGTCTACGTAACATCGAAATAATTGACTTTATTGGTTAGATCTGGTAAGGCTGAAAATATTTATAATGGTAAACACTGTGCGGGTCAACGCCGATCATGGGCGAGACTTCCATCCTCTCGCCGATCACAGGACAAAGTTAAGAAATTTCACCAAGGGTGAAATTCGTGAGTTTTCAGCATTTCCATTCTCACTTTACTTAACGTTGGATCAAACATTAAGTAATTTAATAGTTTGTTTGATGAAAAGAAAAGAAAAATACTTAAAGGAGCTGCACAATCGAGCTAGTATGTTGCAATGGATACTAGGTAAGTTAGATTTTTCGCAAACTGAAGTTGAAATGAGACTAGCGAAAACTAGAATTAAGAAGGGACCTTAAATGCACGCATTTTGTATACATTTATTCGTAAAGCCAATAGGTAATTGTTTCCGAAATGCGTTCGCTATGTCGCGGCGACACGGAGAAACACTCTTTGGTGAAATTAACGTAATGTTGTAAAATGTAATCTTCACGCTTCTGCTGGTATTTGTCGGATCGTGCGCATCTTATTGTAAAACCCCGTTCACGCAGAAAGTTGGTCCGAGCTAAATCCACACGGCTACTGCACACACGCAAATTTGACGGTTAATTAAACATTACTAGCGGGGTAATTTGGTAGTTCGTGTTTACCAAATGTCAGGATACACAAAATTATCACAGACATGTCCATATATGCCTTGGTACTTGGTGTTGCCAGTGAATATCTCTCGAGATTGTGACGTAACACTGGCAGAAATAGTAACGTCTATGGACGCCTGGCCCTTGTGTAGACCCTATGACGTAACTTTGGACAATCGAAGAAAAGACACGTTGTCAACAATTGTAAATACGTGCTTGTTCGAGTTGCGGACAGCTATGCACGTGTAATAACTACAAAGGGTAATTCGATTGCTCGCAAAAAGTGCAATAGCCTGGTAAATTTCGATTGCGACGACTCGACCGTGGGGTCGTAGTTGAACCCCTGAAAGTTTGGTGCCCGAGATGCAAAGCGTCTAGGAAGAGTAGCGTAACATACAAACATACAAACACACATACCCTCGCACATACACACACGCACACGCTCACGCTCACACACTCACACTCACACCACCCGCCCGCCCGCCCGCCCGCCCGCCCGCCCGCCCGCCCGCCCGCCCGATCGCCCGCCCGCCCGCCCGCCCGCCCGCCCGCCCGCCCGCCCGCCCGCCCGCCCGCCCGCCCGCCCGCCCGCCCGCCCGCCCGCCCGCCCGCCCGCCCGCCCGCCCGCCCGCCCGCCCGCCCGCCCGCCCGCCCGCCCGCCCGCCCGCCCGCCCGCCCGCCCGCCCGCCCGCCCGCCCGCCCGCCCGCCCGCCCGCCCGCCCGCCCGCCCGCCCGCCCGCCCGCCCGCCCGCCCGCCCGCCCGCCCGCCCGCCCACCCACCCACCCACACGTACTCGCACGCACGCACGCACGCACACACACATACATACACACACTCACACCATTTCGTCGCTTTCCATGCTCTGGCACAAGAGTGTGAGATGGATCCAAGCGATATTAAAACATGTTTTGCCCACTTCCCAATGGTCCACATGTTTCAACGCTCTTCTCCCTTACTCAAAACTCATTTATGTGCCGTCGAAACTGTGGAGGATTTCGTTCAAGACGAGCTACTGGAGATACGTAGGGTCGGAGAAGCCAAACTGCTGCACGAATCCACAGTTAATCTGATCGAGTTCTGGCCGAAGACGAAGAGTAAATATCCGCAAATTTGCTAAGTACTTACGAAAATCCTAGTGATATTCCTGACGATATATGTATGTGAATAGGCATTCTTATAGATCCGTCCTCAATTCGATTTTTCGCTCGGCTCATTTCAAATTCAATTTGCGAAAATTCAAACCTACCTAGAATCCACTGTAACGTGCTTGCTCGTTTGTGCAACGTTTATATGTAGTGAAATCATCAGGTAAATTGGTAACTTATTTAATGTTTGGTCACACATTAATGGAAGTGAAAATGGAAAAGATGAAAACTCACGAATTTCACCCTTGATGAAATTTCGTAACTTTGTCATATGATCGGCGAGAGGACGGAAGTCATGTCCATGACTGAAGTTATGACTGAAGTCATGTCCATGACTGAAGTCATGTCCGCCATTGGCCCGAAATTTTTTTTACATTTTGGATATCCAGTATTTTGAGCCTTACCAAATTTTTCGACTAAAGTGAATTATTTCGATGATTTGAACAAAAGAGGCTTTTTTATTAAATCGACTGCGGATGTTACATAAACTATTCACATACTACATATTTGGACATGAACGAACCGATTTTGCGATGGGCTAAATCAGTTAGGATTAAATTGTTGGATATTAAAACCAAAGTCGAAGACAGACTGATCACTGCTTAGTTGTGTGTGCAAAAATGAAATAACAATGGCCAATATTCAAGACCTGTTTAATCACGTATTAGTGATTTGTGCGCAAAAAACCAACCCGATTCCTTCGTTTGTTTACCCTGTAGATGTTTACCCCTGTAGATGTTTACCCCTGTAGATGTTTACCCTTGTATATGTTTACACCTGTAGATGTTTACCCCTGTAGATGTTTACCCCTGTATGTGTTTACCCCTGTAGATGTTTACCCCTGTAGATGTTTACCCCTGTAGGTGTTTACCCCTGTAGATGTTTACACTTGTAGATGTTTACCCCTGTAGGTGTTTACCCTTGTAGATGTTTACCCCTGTAGATGTTTACCCCTGTAGGTGTTTACCCTGTAGGTGTGTACCCTGTAGGTGTTTACCCTGTAGGTGTTTACCCCTGTAGGTGTTTACCCCTGTAGGTGTTTACCCCTGTAGGTGTTTACCCCTGTAGGTGTTTACCCTGTAGGTGTTTACCCCTGTAGGTGTTTACCCCTGTAGGTGCTTACCCCTGTAGGTGTTTACCCTGTAGGTGTTTACCCCTGTAGGTGTTTACCCTGTAGGTGTTTACCCCTGTAGGTGTTTACCCTGTAGGTGTTTACCCCTGTAGGTGTTTACCCTGTAGGTGTTTACCCTTGTAGGTGTTTAGCCTGTAGGTGTTTACCCCTGTAGGTGTTTACCCCTGTAGGTGTTTACCCCTGTAGGTGTTTACCCCTGTAGGTGTTTACCCTGTAGGTGTTTACCCCTGTAGGTGTTTACCCTGTAGGTGTTTACCCCTGTAGGTGTTTACCCCTGTAGGTGTTTACCCTGTAGGTGTTTACCCTTGTAGGTGTTTAGCCTGTAGGTGTTTACCCCAGTAGGTGTTTACCCTGTAGGTGTTTACCCCTGTAGGTGTTTACCCCTGTAGGTGTTTACCCCTGTAGGTGTTTACCCCTGTAGATGTCGCAGGGGTTCGTAAAGACCAAAGATCCGGACGCGGATATCGTTGGGCAAATCCTGCTGAGAAATCATGATGTAGGTCTTAGATATTGTCGAACCGTTGTCCCGGCTTGGTAACTGTGTAGGTCTTAGATATTATAGAGCCCATCCTTGTCCAGGCGTGGGAACTGTGTAGGTCTTAGAGATTATAGAGCCCACCTCTGTCCTGGCCTGGGAACTGTGTAGGTCTCAGATACTATATAGCCCACTGTTGTCCCGGCTTAGGAACAGTTTAGGTCTTAGACATAATATATCCCACCTCTGTCGAGGCTTGGGAACTGTGTAGGTCTTAGACACTACAGATCCCACTTTTGTCCACTGTGTAGGTCTTAGATATTAAATATCCACCGTTGACTCGGCCTGGGAACTATGTAGATCTTAGACATTATTGAACCCATCTTTGTACCGTCTTTGGAACCGTGTAGGTATTAGACAAAATATGGCCCACCTTTGTCCCGGCTTGGGAACTGTACAGATCTTAGACATCATTGAGCCCACCTTTGTCCCGGCTTGGGAACCGTACATATCTTAGACATCATTGAGCCCACCTTTGTCCCGGCTTGGGAACCGTACAGGTCTTAGACATCATAGAACCCACCTTTGTCCCGGCTTGGGAACCGTACAGGTCTTAGACATCACAGAGCCCACCTTTGTCCCGGCTTGGGAACCGTACAGGTCTTAGACATCATAGAGCCCACCTTTGTCCCGGCTTGGGAACCGTACAGGTCTTAGACATCATAGAGCCCACCTTTGTCCCGGCTTGGGAACCGTACAGATCTTAGACATCATAGAGCCCACCTTTGTCCCGGCTTGGGAACTGTACAGATCTTAGACATCATAGAGCCCACCTTTGTCCCGGCTTGGGAACCGTACAGGTCTTAGACATCATAGAGCCCACCTTTGTCCCGGCTTGGGAACCGTACAGGTCTTAGACATCATAGAGCCCACCTTTGTCCCGGCTTGGGAACCGTACAGGTCTTAGACATCATAGAGCCCACCTTTGTCCCGGCTTGGGAACCGTACAGGTCTTAGACATCATAGAGCCCACCTTTGTCCCGGCTTGGGAACCGTACAGATCTTAGACATCATTGAGCCCACCTTTGTCCCGGCTTGGGAACTGTACAGATCTTAGACATCATAGAGCCCACCTTTGTCCCGGCTTGGGAACCGTACAGGTCTTAGACATCATAGAGCCCACCTTTGTCCCGGCTTGGGAACCGTACAGGTCTTAGACATCACAGAGCCCACCTTTGTCCCGGCTTGGGAACCGTACAGATCTTAGACATCATAGAGCCTACCTTTGTCCCGGCTTGGGAACAATACAGATCTTAGACATCATAGAACCCACCTTTGTCCTGTCTTGGGAAATATGTAGGTCTTAGACATTATTGAGGCCACATTTGTCCCGTCTTGGGAAATGTGTAGACCTTAGATATTATTGAACCAACCTTTGTCCCGTCTTTGGAACTGTGCAGCGAGCTGTGTGCGACAGAGGACGGTCGCAATGCAATTCAATGCGTGTTATCACCACAATGCTATATGTTCGAATTGCGTCGAGCTGTTGTCGTCGTTAAGTATGTGGAGTTGGAGAGGATGAATTGCAGTGTACGAAAGGTCGAACATTACCATAAAAACTCTAATTTCACAAGTTGGCCTACTCGGTGTCATCTTCAATTAATATGCAACAATCGACTAAATTATCAACGGATTGTTTCTTCCAAATGCTGCAGTGGTGAAGTATTGTTTCTAACTACGGATTGTTTCTTCCAACTGGAACAGGGCGAATGCGAATGTGTTTATTTAACCCTTAATATGCATATCTTACAACACACGAACGTAATGATTCAATACATGAAAAACATATTATCTAAACATATATAAACATTTATAATTTTATGTTGAACACAAATACACAGTTCACATATGCATGATAATACAGATTTTTAATAAAATGTAACAAACACACATATGTAATATGAACAACTACAACAAATACAGTATGATATGTAGTGTCTTCACAATGAACACATAATTATTCTTATTGTATATATTGTACAGTCCCGAATGTAATTTAAGCAAATAGGGCCAAGGAAACTTTTGTGAAGATCTGTTAGAGTCGCTATAACAGGCGCCACCTTATATACATCTCATCTATCAAAACGTTATTAGTTTTTAGCAAAATACAAAGTACCTGCGTGCGTGTGTGCGTGCGTGCGTGCGTGTGTGCGTGCGTGCGTTTGTGTATTATCTGGAAATTGTTGTATATCAAATGTGTAGCTCACTCACAATTCAGCTTTATTTTGACTGGGACTGTTCAAAGAATTGACTGCATCTGACTGGGATGTTTCTTTGACATTAGATAGTTGGTTGTGTTTAAACTTGCTCAATTAAGCTATAGGGAAGATCGGGACAAGCCGTTACAAACTTAAGTTAAAGTAACTTTTTTAATGTATGTTAGATGCATTATTTCTGTCAAAGTATTTATTAAAATTATATTCGTATTAATAAAATGTACCATGCCAATGATATTCCATATCATAGTTACGCCGATGTGTGAAGTGTGTATAATGGCTCAAATTTGTCATTTCATTCACCACTGGTTCGTACCCTAAAATTAGATATTAATTATTGTGCATCTTCCTCTAAAAGGTAGATATCTAGACCTAAATGACAAGAAGCGTCAGACCGTGACCTAAGTCAGTACAACACGGTTTTAGGAATGATTGATACATTATCTACACAATGGCATTCTTTACAGTGCCGTGATAAAAACATTTCCTAGCAGACTAGCTCATTGTCATGATGTAAAGATTTTTCATGATTCAATAATAGATTTTTGCATGAAAGCTTCTCAGGATTCCATTCTACATACATCAAAACAGTGCAATTCTAAGGTAATGTTGGCAGGTTGGAATAAGCCCGTTAAACCATACGGAGAAGCGTAATTTGTTTGGCACAATGTATGGAAAGATTGTGGCTCTCCTCGCAACGCTGTTATTGCTGATGTCATGCGTAGATCACGCTCTCAATACCACATAGGTGTTATTGCTGATGTCATGCGTAGATCACGCTCTCAATACCACATAACTGTTATTGCTGATATTATGTGTAGATCGCGCTCTCAATACCACATAACTGTTATTGCTGATTGCATGTGTAGATCACGCTCTCAATACAACATAACTGTTATTGCTGATGTCATGCGTAGATCACGCTCTCAATACCACATAACTGTTATTGCTGATGTCATGTGTAGATCACGCTCTCAATACCACAGAGCTGTTCGTTTCGTTAAACGTAATCAAAATAATGTTAAAAAAGAAAGTATGGCTACAGCTTTACTTGGAAATAAAAATAGGGATTTCTGGAAAGAAGTTGGCAAAGTTACAAAGAACAATACCGTGCTACCCAACATGGTTGATGAAGTAACAGGTAGCGAAAATATTTATAAACTCTTTGCTACTAAGTATAATGGCTTACATAATCAAGTAGCGTATAATGAAGAGAACATGGCGTCATTGTTTTGATGATGTTTTGAATGATATTAACCATGTCAAAAGTAACAAATGTGATGGATACGGATTGGTATGTACTGATCACTTTATTCGTGCTCCTCACAAACTACATGCTTTTCTATCTTTGCTATTCACAATAACGGTGTGTCACGGGTATACCCCGGATGGTTTTAATATAGCCACAATTCAACCTCTGGTAAAAAATACAAGAGGAAATCAGCAAATGACCCTGATAACTATCGAGCCATTGCTCGTAGTCCCCTGTCGAAAATATTTGATTGGGTTATAATGATAAAAGGTGCGGATGTTTTTAAAACAAGTCATTTACAGTTTGGTTTTAAACCTCAGAGCTCCACAGCTAAATGCACATTTGCATTAAAGGAGACTGTGAATTATTTCCAGCAGAATAAATCTCATGTTTATGTGTTATTACTAGATGCTACTAAATCATTTGATAAAGTAAATTATGTTAACCTTTTTAATTTACTGATGGAGCGATGAATGAATCCCCTTCTTATCAGATGTTTACTTTATATGTACACTAATCAACATTTAAATGTACCATGGAACAATTCGATGTCATTGTATTTTTCCACTACGAAGGGGTACTGTCTGTCTCCCATTTAGTCTCTATATATATTTATGAAATGTTAACAAGACTATGCGTGTCTGGATTCGGTTGTATGATTGGTCATAAATACTGTCGTGCAGTTGGCAATGCTGATGATATATTTCTAGTAGCTCCATCAATATATGAATTAAATGTGTGATATATGTCTAGGATTTGCATATGAATATGACTTACAATTTAACCCGTCAAAATGTCAACTTATCAAATATGGAAGTAGTACTGACTGCCCATTTTACTTTGATGGCATACAAGTAAAACAGAGTAAAAAAAAGGGTTGCATGTAGGCCACATTATTGATCCTGGCACTCACCAGGCTATGGTTAAAGATATGTGTCATGATTTTATATGGTGTATGAATGCATTATCTGCTAATTTTGGGTTTTGTAATATAAGCTCAAAACGTCAATTATTTATGTCGTACTATACATCTTTCAATGGTTTATGTCTGTGGAACTTACAAGACAAATATGTTGAGGAGTTTTATACTACGTGGTGCAAAGGTATCAGAAAACTGTTCAATCTACCTGGTTGCACTCACTGTGATATGGTGCCACTTTTAGCTGATTGTTTACCAACTCAAAGTCAGATTATGAGTCGAATAGTGCGATTTATGCAGAGCTGTTTAAAAGGTAATAACACCAGTTTGAAAATGCTCTCTCATCTAGCCATTCAAGGTAGTGGCTCATATATGTCTAAAAGCTTCAATTACATATTGTCCAAACTCAAACTTGATACCATGACTTTCTGTAGTATGAAATCAAACAACTTTTATGAAATGGTTCAAGACCACTACCAGGACCCAGGAGGGGCTAGACGAGCAACTAATACGCAAAGTGTCATTTACAAAAGATGTGTTGGAGAGTATAGATAATGCGGGCAGGACTTTATTCATAGACGAGTTACGCTCACTGCTTGCTGTTTTATGTACACAGTAGCTTATATACACTGCTTTAATCGAATTGTACAGTTTTTAGTACGAATAAAACATATTATTATTGGATTTACACGCAGCAAAATTATTACAATACAATCTTACAATGCCGTACTGTGCAGCACTCAGGTGTACGCATCATTCAGCGAAGCATAGAGATTGTCTTTTTTTATTTCCTCTGGAAAAACAGACTGTAATGAAGCAGTAGAATCACAATTGCGGGCGGGCGGGCGGGATGGTTGGAAGCACACGCGATATGTTAGACGTTGTCATGCTCACTTTGAAGAGTCGTATTTTGAATTTGATATATTTAGTCAAATAATGTATCAAGATCCTTCAAAACGTCGGTGACGGAGAATGTTAAAGCGCCTGAAGCGGTACCGACAATCTTCAAGCATGTACCTCCGTCGAAGGCTTCGACACAACACAAACACTCGACCAAGAGAATCGTCAAATCAGATGAATGAATGGAGTATCTCGCTAAATAAGTTCATTTTAGATGCAAACAACATGTCCAAACTTATTGGCAAGTGTACGACTAAAATAGTCTACGTCTACGATCAGGCGTTTAAAGTTGTGGGAAATCTAGTCAGCACTCTTGACTTAGGATTGTGAACAAATATGGCGCTGCCCATACAAACATTTTTCGGTGTTCAACGAGGTATATTAATTAACCACTTGCATGATGTTCTTGATTATAGTTACGAATGGTTAGTTTTCAAGTACTATTATAGGTGCAAAGGCCCCAAAAATGCCTTTGGTTCTTGTGTAAGAACTTCATAGCAGAGACACTTGGATGAAACATTTTATTAAACATACATGTTGTTTGATTATATGTATGAAGCAAACAAAGCAAGCAACAACACCTACGAGCAACAACACCTACTCGACGTTCGTTCAACATTTAGTAAGAACATTCTATTCCCACCCTCCTTCCCAGGTATTCTTGTTTTAATATGTCATGTATGCATTTATTGTTGACATTTATTGTTGATATGGTATATGATACATGGGGGTTTACTAACACCCACTTGACGGACTGAATTGTAAATACTCTAGTGGGTATTATGCTAGTGCAGTCTTTTCCCTAGTATTTCGTATACTGGGGGTTATTACCCCCTGCTTTGTGTCTAGTGAATAGTAAATAATCTAGTTGGTACTATGCTTGTGCAATCTGCACTTACGTATATTTTCTTTTTCCTTGTAATTCATATGCTGGAACCTTATATAACAACAACAAGGGTTTTTGGTCAGAATTGTGGTGCAAACCTGTCTTTTTGACTGTTTGTTAAACAGTAATTGTACATTTACCGTACCAGCTTGTGTTTGTACATTTACTGTTATGTTCTTGATGTACGTCTTTTCAGCTGTGCGCACTATGCTGCAGGCATTGTCTATTCAAGGTAGTGCACAGTGGCAATTCATGTCCTGTGCGCACTATGCTGCAGGCATTGTCTATTCAAGGTAGTGCACAGTGGCAATTCATGTCCTGTGCGCACTATGCTGCAGGCATTGTCTATTCAAGGTAGTGCACAGTGGCAATTCATGTCCTGTGCGCACTATGCTGCAGGCATTGTCTATTCAAGGTAGTGCACAGTGGCAATTCATGTCCTGGGCGCACTATGCTGCAGGCATTGTCTATTCAAGGTAGTGTGCACAGTGGCAATTCATGTCCTGTGCGCACTGTGCTGTAGGCATTGTCTATTCAAGGTAGTGTGCACAGTGGCAATTCATGTCCTGTGCGCACTATGCTGCAGGCATTGTCTATTCAAGGTAGTGTGCACAGTGGCAATTCATGTCCTGTGCGCACTATGCTGCAGGCATTGTCTATTCAAGGTAGTGTGCACAGTGGCAATTCATGTCCTGTGCGCACTATGCTGCAGGCATTGTCTATTCCAGGTAGTGTGCACAGTGGCAATTCATGTCCTGCGATTTGAATGTTAACAAACTGGGCGAATTGCCCATTTCCAACCTACACAGTAGTTGAGGTTTTCACACAAACGGAGAAAGGGTTGCACGGTCTAGTGATTTTAACCAAATACACAGAGGATTCACAAGAAATTCAGCTGCATAAGCACGCGAAACATATGTGATTTTTGTCCAACAGGGAGAGCCCTGCGCTTTGCCAACAATGACACGTTGACTGTTCTGCGGACACGTATCAAGGCTGGGGACAGCTCGTGGCCGCCGCGGCGACTTTGTGGAACAATCTACCCAGTGACATTAAATCACCGGACACTCTTTCTACATTCATGTCACGCCGAAAGACCCTTATTTATTTATCATGTGTCACTGCTGACCAGCTAGAATCGCCAATGGAAGGCATGGGAATTGTATACTCAAGAAAATAAAGTTTATGTGGGTGCTTAATTGAATTTACGTTAATTGGGAATGCTCTCTATTAAATTAAATTAACCACTTCAGGTAAAGTCAACGTTGCTCTCCTCTTTGTCACTGACGTCGGTGGGGGGGGGGAGTGAGGTTGGTATCGATATGGGTCGTCGATTTTTGTTTTCTTATGCTTCCACCACTGTTCCCATTTCACTGCCGTTCCACCACCCGTCTCCACGCCCCATCCCTAATTAAATAAAATTGTCGTTTTTGAGAAAGTTATTAAATTAAATAAAAATTTCATTTTTGAGAAGGTTAATTAATTAAATTACATTAATTGAGTTAATTCAATTATCAATTAACAGTTACAATTACCGATGCCTGTATGACACTTGGTCTGTCTCAGTCCTTCTGGTACATTCGTTCTAAACTTAGATCGCTCCACTCCAGGTCGTTGAAGCGCTCGCACCTGTTGAGACACTTAACTCGTATATCGGCGCACATGCTGAAGCGCGAGATCCTCACTCTCTTGCGGTTGTCGACGCACCCCCGACGACAGCGGTGGTACTCTGTCCAGCATATGCCCGTACAAGTAAAGTACGGGTTGTGCCGAAAGTTGCTCGTTGCACTGCCAATGCAGACGATCGACAGAAGCACGACGGTCACCAACAACTGTAGGAGAAAACACCGCATTTAAGGTTGTGCAACGTATTGGTGGAGTTGGGCGATATCTGGGGAAACTTGTTATACAAGACTGCCACCCAAAGACAGACGCTCCAGATGGCACGTGGACAAGAAACCATTGGCTAATCGAGCGTTCAAAATGTTTTCATTTATGTATGTATAGACAGACTTTATCAATATGAATACTCTCTGATAATCAGCATGGCCTCCTGATGGAAGGCGAATACGAGCGCAACGATACGCGCGAACTAGTTTACAGATCGAGAACCCGTTTTGGTTTGATCTGATGATCATAGCGTGACACTTTCTCCTTGTCCGTCGGTGTCGATAGGTTTATTGAGCGCGACGGTCTGTGTTTTGGTTGATGAAATGTCAGGCGGGACATCTCCTGGTTCCAGTAATGCTGCCAAGGACCTGCGGTTGCGGCAGTACCTCCGCTACTCTTGACCAAGTACGAGCGAAGCGTTCCAGGAACTGGACTCAATACCATGGCTGGATGCTCGAGATGTTTGTTCCAAACCTTGTCTCCTACAGGCAATCTGGCAGCTCCTTAGCACGGTGCCTTCGGCAACAATTGAACTTGGTCAAAGCTCGGAACTCGGTTTCTTTCAAACGGATCTGCGTTGCATCTGGCAACTCGGGCTGTAAAACCTAGATAGGTAGACCTCAACTCACTTGACGAGCGATGCTCCATTCTCCAACGGTGAAGATATGTACTAAAGCAAGTCGTATATGGGTCGTTCTCATTCTTGCGAAGAAACTTTGTGCGGGTTCCGCTAATTTGTGTGCGAATATTTGGGGGACGCGTATTCGTGTACTATGCTACTTCTGTAAGTAGTATTATACCACTAGTAGATACCAGCTTTCGAGATAGTAAAACAATAACTATCTAATTGTACCCACGGACTCTATCAGCTTGAAAGGTTCGACCGCATAATTGTCTGCTCTTTCTGCTAAGATTAAACTTAGTCTTCGGAACAGAAAGTGGTCGCGAGACATGTGATCTGAGTGGCGTGGAGATATTTGAAAGACGCACGTTATCAACTGAATCTAGTCCAGCATTGCGGCCGCCTAGAGGCACACAGCGTGGAGAGGCACACAGCGTGGAGAAGCATACAGCGTGGAGAGGCACACAGCATGGAGAGGCATACAGCGTGGAGAGCCACACAGCGTGGAGAGGAACACAACGTGGAGAGGAACACAACGTGGAGAGGCATACAGCGTGGAGAGAAACACAGTGTGGAGAGCCACAGCGTGGAGAGGAACACAGCGTGGAGAGGAACATAACGTGGAGAGGCACACATCGTGGAGAGGAACACAACGTGGAGAGGCACAGCGTGGAGAGGAACACAGCGCGGAGAGCCACACAGCGTGGGTAATTCGGCCAATTGTTGCTACTGTAATCTCCACACTGAATCGTGCAATCACGAACCCATCATGTAAATAAGGGTGATGTAGGAACGTGCCCGTGTAATGGAGTAGAATACCTTAATCGAACATGCAATGCGTATGCACGATATTATTGGTAAGATTGGATGCGGCGGAGAGACCGCCGGACGGTCGTCAATCGAGAGGACCAGAGTCCGTCCACCTACTGTCGTTTGAAAGTTTGGCAATTTTTTTCACCCGACTTTGCTCCAGTTTACTTGGCTGCATAACTTTTGCTCGATTATCACGTGATTACGCCTATCTATATTAATGGACTTTCAACATTTTGCCTCATTTGTGCATGTTTTTAGTAATCAACCACACCGAGTTATGTTGTAAACGTGCGTCAACATATCTGGAATATACCAAGAAGTCGGATCCTGCACAAATCCGCCATATGTGTGTGCTTACTGGCTTTAAAAACTATCTTTGTTGCACACTGTGGGTTCAATCACCTGACCACACATGAACATTCCAGCTGGTTATTCAGGCACGACCACGACTGACCCCTGTTGCGTAACCATGCCGTCGTACAGGTACACTGCCTGTCAACTACTTGGACTTTCCCTTGCGTCACGCCTGAATGCCGATGCATGGAGGACAGCGATTGAACTCGGCATTGCCGCAAAGTTACCAACGAGACGCGGCTGCCGACGTGGCGTTCAGAATGCAACTCTTAGAACATTTGAGCGCATCGGCAGCCAGAACTGCATGAACCTAGCCATGCTAAATGCAAGATCAGTGAGCAACAAAACGGACTACATCACCGTTACATCCCTAAATATGATATCGATATCATCGCGCTGCCCGAAACGTGGCTAACCAACCCCAAAGACACAGCAAACATCAGCTGACCCGAATGATTACAGCTTCGTCCACCGGCCTCGGGCTGACCGCCAGATGGGGGAATCGGTGTTTTATACAAGTCGTCTATCAACAGGTGTTTCTCGAGACCATGGCCAGCATCATTCCAGTGTCTTGAGGTGATGCTTAGCACGCCATCAAGTATCATAAGGCTACTACTCATTTACAGACCTCCATATACTGGCCGACACGGAGTTTCTCTCAAAACGTTATCACTGAATTCACCAACTTCATGGAACTTTTCACAAC
Source organism: Lamellibrachia satsuma (assembly GCA_033239005.1). Taxonomy (NCBI): domain Eukaryota; kingdom Metazoa; phylum Annelida; class Polychaeta; order Sabellida; family Siboglinidae; genus Lamellibrachia; species Lamellibrachia satsuma. The sequence continues at coordinate 170,597 of BSQZ01000071.1, read as the reverse complement.
ACAACTGACAGGATTAATCACCGTGGGCGATTTCAGCATCCACTATGGTATGGAAAGTCCGGAAACAAAGACTTCGACGATTTCGGATATTCTACATGCCACGAATTTCGAACAGCACGTCAGTGTTCCTACACATGCCATCGGGAATATTCTGGACCTTGTAATCACGCCATCCTCTGCTCAACGATCACCACACTGTGACGTCAATGACGGTGGGCGCCCTGCTCAGCGATCACCACGCTGTACACCGCACACCCCAAGCACAAAAGCCGAATGGAAAAAAAAGTAGGTTTCCTACCAGAAAATACGCTGCAATTAACTCAACGAAATTCAGACAAGACGTTGAATTTTCACACCTGGTAACAAACCCGTGCAACAACATTGCAGACATGTCGCAACAGTATGACACCACCTTGAAAGAACTGTTAGACAGCCACGCTCCATTGATCACACGATCAATTAATGTGCGCCCTAACACACACTGGCACACAAAAGAACCATAGCCGAGCGGAAGTGGAGGCTCACAAAACTGCAGGTCCATCGCGAAATCTACACAAGCAACAAATACAATCTGCCAAAGCCAAGTTATATGCAACGAAAAGTTATGAGTGCACACGAGACAACAAAGCACATTTCAGGATTATGTATGGCTTGATGAAGAGAAAAGCTGATCCAAAACGGCCCAATCCCGCGGCGGGTACAGCTCAACTCGCAGAAGTGAATTCTCCATACGTAAAGCGTTTGTCATTCGCAGCCAAGTGGCAAGTAGACGCTTGCAAACTATCTTCACTGTGGATGGGGTCCTGTGAACAAACTATCATCACTGTGGACGGGCCCTGTGAACAAACTGTCATCACTGTGGACGGGCCCTGTGAACAAACTATCATCACTGTGGACGGGCCCTGTGAACAAACTATCATTACTGTGGACGGGCCCTGTGAACAAACTGTCATCACTGTGGACGGGCCCTGTGAACAAACTATCATCACTGTGGACGGGCCCTGTGAACAAACTATCATTACTGTGGACGGGCCCTGTGAACAAATTATCTTCACTGTGGATGGGGTCCTGTGAACAAACTATCATCACTGTGGACGGGCCCTGTGAACAAACTGTCATCACTGTGGACGGGCCCTGTGAACAAACTATCATCACTGTGGACGGGCCCTGTGAACAAACTATCATTACTGTGGACGGGCCCTGTGAACAAACTGTCATCACTGTGGACGGGCCTTTGAACAGGCCTGCACAGTCAGTGCATTTTCCGGAATAAAGTTAGATGCTGTACACTGTTTAGTGAGGAAGTGTCCAACGAAATCAAGTGTACTTGATCCACTTCCTACTTCACTTGCGAAAGCCAACATTGACATTCTTGCGCCAACATTAGCTACGATAATTAACATATCGCTCGAGTCTGGATCAGATCAGTGCTAGCCGACTTCTACTGAAGAAATCTAACCTTCATCAAGATTCAATGAAAAACTACAGGCCAATATCAAACTTATCATTTGTGTAAAAGCTATTGGAACGCCACGTGGCAGTACAACTTCGCCAGCACTTAGAAACTAACAATATTCTGGACACTTTCCAAAGTTCATATAGACAATATCACAGCACCGAAACGGCGCTAATGCGCATCCAGGAAGACCTTCACAGACAAAGTGTGTGGTCGTTGTTCTGCTCGATATCAGCGCAGCCTTTGACACTGTTGACCACTCGATTTTAATCAGCCAATCAGCATAGACATCCAGAGCACTGCACTTCAATGGCTGGAGTCATACATGTCGAATCCAGCCAGTATGCATTGGTGACCAAATTGTTGAATCTGGCATCCCACAAGGGTCTTTGTTGGGCCCAATTCTGTTCTGTATTTACACTTTACTTTTGGGGCCATCTTCAGGAACCATAACCTGCAATACCATCTATATGCAGATGACACTCAGATGTACGCTGACTTCACCGGAACGCAGGATGGAGAAGCTTCGGATGCAGTCGATCGCATCGAGCAATACATCGGAGAAGCGAGGCAGTGGATGACTCGCTACAATCTCCGGCTAAACGACACTAAGATTGAGGCTATTGTCATCGCAGCACCGAACTGGAAACACTTACAACACATTCTATGTGCGGGTGCAAAGTTGCCCCATCACCAGTGATCCGTAACATCGGGAATACCATCGCCCATGGCTTAACAATATCGTCACACGTGTCTTGCTTGTGTCAGTCGGCTTACTTTCAAGTATACAGTATCTCAAAGTTCAGACATTGTCTGCCCACATACGCATGCAACACACTAGTCCACGCCCCAGTGACATCGCGATTAGACTTCATGCATTGCAGTGTTGTACGGCTCTTATGGCCAAGCTACATGTGGTGCAGAATTCGGTAGCCAGGTTAATCGTACTGAGTTACATTGGTTTCCAATTCGAAGGAGGTTCCAACACAAAATACTGGTCCTTGTTTTCCCCGCTTTGCATGGCCTCGCACCAGGTTACATGTCTGATCTACTAACACAGTATGCACCTACCCGCAACCTTCGAGCTGCTGATCTGCGTCTGCTGTTAGGAATTGGCGGGCTAAGGCGGACGTGCTTTCTCTGTGTACAAGCAAATACGATATTTTAGAAAATATTGAAAACCTTCTTATCTAGGCGTGCGTATTTCCAATCAGGAATAACTGTGAACGAGGACACTTTTTATAAACATGTATTTTATCTATTTATTTATTTACTATAATTATTTATTCATTATATTCGTTAATCTTAATATAATACTCTTCAGGAATTCGTCCCATACGTGATTCAATCTATATCCCCCTCGTCTCGATTCATGACTGGAGTTGTCTTTCTGATCCATATCGCCTCTTTGATTCATCTTGCGTTTATGTTATACTCTCTGTTAATCACTTTTGCCCCCTCCCAGTTTATGATGCAGTTGTTCCTGTCTGCATGGTCTGTTTGCAGATTTATGCTCTATCACCGCTGACACTCTCTTCTGTTCCCTGGTAAATCATCTGGTTGTGATGTTTTCAACCTCCTTCTTGTGTTGTTCTAGTCTTGTTCCAAATGTTCTCCTTGTTTCGCCGATATATGTGTGGT